>PVJN01035912.1:0-21804 GCA_004026805.1 Lasiurus borealis | reverse complement strand
ACTTAAAAAGGTGATTAAATATTTAATGATGTGTCATATGAGTCCTCAAGCTTCACAGACTTTTCTTGTTCTTTACAAAATGAGTGCATTGACCCTGGTCACAAAGGTGCTACAGTAGTGACGAAATTGTAAGTAGACCTGTAGTCTGTCCCACTTATTATTTTAATATTTATGTTTAAGCGCTTGGTTGGAAAAAGATTCCATTTTTATGCAAGGAGGGAGACACAGAAGACAGGGGCGGGTCGTCGATATTTATAGGGCTTTTATGTTTTAAGTTCAAACTGTGTCTGTGGTCCAGAAGAAATTATTTAATATGCATCGTTCAGAGTATTATAAAAGTATCAACAAGCAGCTCCTCTCGTGAACTATGTGTGTTTCCAGCTGTGGCGGCTGCCGCATGTTCTCAGATTCCCGCTCAGTCCCAGGTCCTCACCACACATTCCAGGTGCGGTGGCAACGTATCCCTGGTCAGACTCTTTCCCCGACTTTGGAAAACATAAAGTCACTTTCCTCCCAGCTCAAAGAGTCACCCGCTGGGTTCTTGTGACATTTGTGGTGTAGTCTTCATGGGATGTGATTCGTGATGTGATTTTTTTCTACCACCTTTCTTTCTGTGTGTGTGTGTGTGTGTGTGTGTGTGTGTGTGTGTTTGATAAGTCCCACATTCGGCCAAGTGGCTTCTGTGAACATCTGTACTCAGTAAGGAGGACATTCGTCAGTCACGAGGGCAGATAACACTTCAAACCACACAGAGAACTGGTTCCTTCTGCTCTTGCTCCTCCTACAATGGACGGACCCCATGGTTGCCTTGTAGCTCACGGATTCACTTTGTTGTTGTTTTATTCAGTGAAGAAGCCTTACTAGCCACGGGAGCGCTGCAGTGGGAGAACATGAACGGCAGTGAGGTGTCCTTTGAGAGATGCAGAGATAGTGGGGAGGGCGGATTAATTCCGAGGAATGGCCTGGCAGGGCTCCACGACGTGACTTGAGGCACCTCTTTCTTGGGAGCAGGCAGGCGCTTGCTGCACAGGACGGGGCTAGCTCGGCCGAGCATTCCTGGCTGGCTGAGTCAGCAGCCGGCGACAACTCCTCCTCGCAGCCAAACACGCCAGTGCGGCCTCTGATTTGGGGCTGAGGTTCCTCGAAGATGCAGGAGTGAGGGGATCCCCAGGGAAAAGGCACCCAGGAGACGTTGCTTTGGAACTCTGTGTTCAGACAATGCAATCCGAGGAAGAAGATTTAAAAAAATATATATATTTTATTGATTTTTCACAGAGAGGAAGGGAGAGGGATAGAAAGTCAGAAACATCGATGAGAGAGAAACATCGATCAGCCGCCTCCTGCACGCCCCACACTGGAGATGTGCCCACAAGCAAGGTACATGCCCCCGACTGGAATCGAACCTGAGACCTTGCAGTCCACAGGCCGACGCTCTATCCACTGAGCCAAACTGGTCTCGGCCCGAGGCAGAAGATTTTGATGAAAAAAGGAAGAGGTGGACACACTCTTGTTTCTTTCTTTGCTTCAAGTTCATCATATGGAGAGAAGCCTGCTCCATCAAATCCTCCCTTCTTCCCTTTTTCTTTTTCTTTTTTAAATATATTTTGAATTTTGCCTCAAGTTCACAAATATCGAGAGAAGGCTGCTCCCTCAAATCCTCCCCTTCTTTCCTTTTTCTTTTTTTAAAATATATTTTATTGATTTTTTTACAGAGAAGAATGGCGAGAGATAGTTAGAAACATGGATGAAAGAGAAACATCGATCAGCTGCCTCCTGCACACTCCCTCCCCCACCGTGGGGATGTGCCCACAACCAAGGTACATGCCCTTGACCCGAATCGAACCCGGGACCTTTCAGTCCACAGGCCAATGCTCTATCCGCTGAGCCAGACCAGTCAGGCCCCTTCTTCCCTTTTTCGATTTCAAAGTGCAATCACATATTTTTCTCTGTTTGCATTTTCTCTTTGCTCTTGACCTCTGGCTCTTAGCAATTGCCCAGAATGGGTGTGGCATTTCAGTCGCACACGTCTTCGCTTTCAATTCCAAGAGAAACCTGAGTCAGCACCGGTTCCATCTGCTCTGAAGCTCCCCCTGTCTGCAGCTTTTTCTCCAGGAAAGGGGGTAGGCTCTAGTGACCATGGCTGTTCCCTTCCAGACCCACTGTCCCCAATCTGCCAGTTCCTCTCTGAGTCAGAGAGGGAGAAACAATCACAACTGTAATTTTTGCTTTTACTCACCCATCGTAGGCAAAAGACAGTCATAGATACAAAGCTGAGGTCCTTCCGTTTCAGCTTTGGGAAATACAGAAAGCAAAACATCTCTCTGGTCAGGGTCAGGTCGCTCCTGCCTGTTGTTCAGTGTAGTTTCTACTTGGAAATATTTTCAACCAAGAGAGTTTCTCATGTGCACACCTCTCTAGCCGGTGAGCCCCGAGCCTGGACTTGCACACTGGGGTAGAGAAGGAGTTAGTAACCATACTGGGGTACAGAGGCGTTAGTTACCATGCTGGGGTACAGAAGGAGTTAGTTGATGGTCCTCAACCCCAGTGCATATTGGAATTGCTGGGAGCTTGGTGACCTGTCATTGTCAGGGTCCCAGACATTTGATGTTCATCTGTCCAGGGTGGGCCCTGGGAGGCGGTGTTTTTGACAAGCCGCTCACGTGATTCTGGTGTGCCCCGGGATTGAGAACACTGATCTAGTCCCCCCTAAAGAGAGAGTTACAATTTCTCTTGAACATTGGCAAAGCGTGAAGAGGGACTGTGGAGAGGAACGGGAACCCCCACTTCTTCCCTGTCCTCATCAGGGGGGACACCTTTGCTACCGTCAGAGAAGGCGTGTTCCTGGAAGAAGGATGGGAAAATTGGGATGTCTTTTCCCCAGAGGAATGATGTACTGCATGGTGATTAAGTGTCTTATGTACCAAAGTAGAATGGCTTCCTAGCCTTACAAGTCCAAACTGTAGAATGTGCTTTTTTTTAGAACTGTGTTATAAGTTATAAACAACTAATTTTAAAATATAGAGATGCATAAACTATATTTAAACTGATGTAAGTTGGGAGTCTCTGGTAATACATCTATGCCTATGTATGTATATATATGTACGTGTACAGGTATATGTATATTGTCCCTAAAGTTGCATACACACTTTAACAACTTATAGCTCAGTTGATGTTTCTTTTTTTTTTTCAGATTTAACCCATTGGAATTAATAATTATTCAAAAGTGTGTGTACTGTATGTGTGTCCAAAACACATTATATATATGGAGAGAGAGTGAGAGAGAGAGAGAAAAAAAGCATGCACCATCTGAATATTAGCTCTGTCTATATCTGTCAGTATAGTAGAAAGTCAGTGTATCTCTATAAAAGAATCATGCTCTTTTTTTCTGGGTGTTATATAATTGTCCATATTATAAATTGGCTTTATATTTAGAAAAATATCCATATATAATATACTGTTGATTTTCATGTTTGCCAAAAAAGTGATGGGCATGCCTTTGAGACAGTGCCTTCTGTGTGTGTGCATCAGTGGGTATTGCCCTTCGGAGTAGCCACTCTGAAAGACTGTATATTTATATAAATACTGTTGCTAAAATACAATTTCCATTTCTCTTCCAGAAAAGTCTTCAGAATTCATTTCCTCTCCCATCCGTGTAACATGCAGAATCATATTATGATTGCTCCTTAGTAGTTTGTTTGGAAAAAAAAATCCTTATGTGGTATTTCTTGTTTGCTTTATCTGCCTTTCATTATCAGACTTAGCTCCCAGCTGTGTTTGGCAATTTCTAGAATTCAAACATGCCCTCAGAGCTGAAGTTGTACTATGACTGAGTTTTTTTTCAATGACCATGCATGGGCTCTGAAGATAATTTCCAAATGTATATTTCCCTCCCCAAAAAGTGTGCATTTGTTTTTAAGTAATTTCAGCCTTCCTAGGATAAGTGTAGAGTCTTCCAAGTTGATAATTTTGAAGGAGAAAGAACTCACCTAATGCAAATGTTTGATGATAAAGTATCAGTTGGATTGTCCCTGATTTCAGATATGGCCTTCATCTCTTGACCATGATTGACAGCCCTGATATGGAGGAAGAGTCCATTGTTCTAAAGACCGTTGGATAGAGTGACTTCCACAGATAGAGTCAGAAAGTGTTGATTAAATAGCAGCTTCTATCTTCCTGAAATGGAAAATGGGCATGTGGCTATAGCTCAAAATTGTGTGTATTTGACTGTGCTTGTCTGTCCTCTAAGCCTCACACGCACACACAAGAAGTGTATGCCAGGGATTCCCAAACTTTCTCTTCCTGGTGCCATTGGTTGTCTCAGTAAATTTTTTCGTGGTGCCCTAGGCCAAAATAAATACTTAGTAATTCCACTTATTAGGTAAGTAGGTCCAAACAACGTACTAGTGGTGGTTTGTGCCATGTCTTGCAGATGTTGCTGTGTTTCTTTCATACATTTATACTCTGATGGTGCCCTCGTGAGTTCGCTGCCCTGCCTCAGTATGTCTCAGCACACAGTTTAGGGATCATCAATATATGTTATCCTGATGTTGGCACTGTCCAAAGTGGTGGCCCTCAAAATGGAATTTTTGGCCACTCGATCTTCTGCATCACCTCACTCTGTGTGTTTTGCCATCGTTCTTATTATTTTTGCTTTTTGCTTTGGGTGTGATTTATGTGCAAGGAGAATCATGAAGCTGGATGCTAATCCTCTGGCTTTTCTTTTTCTTGAGAGGTATCAGGATTTGAGACTTTGAGAGGCCATACTGCCATCAGAAGCAGAAGGCAGAGACAATTCATTAAATCTGCCAAGTCATCCACCTCATCTATTTGGGCCTCTTGTAAAGAAGTAAGAAAGGATGGTTTGCCGTCAAAATTCTTGTCAATGGACTTGGAGCTCCAAGCTCTCATGTGACAGGGGACCTTTGCCTACCCCTCGAGTACCATCGCTGGACTTGAATGATGGGGCTGTTTTGCCTCAATCCTCTTTTAAGTATTCAGTAACTTGCTGAATACTTAAGGGGTCTAAGCAAAATGCCCTGTCCCGATGTGATGATGTTGAGTTGCCAGGCCTGGCTGAATTTCTGAGCCCTACCTACAGCCTCTAGGGTAGTGGTTCTCAACCTTTCTAATGCTGTGACCATTTAATGCAGCTCCTCGTGTTGTGGTGAATCACAATGTAAATATCTGTTTTCTGATGGTCTTAGGCCACCCTGCTAATGGTTCTCAACCTGGGGGTCACTGCTGTAGAACCTGAGACCATCAGAAAACAGGTCATGACCCACAGGTTGAGAACCGCTGCTCTAGGGAAAGCTGTCTTCCCTACGGGATAACTGTCTAATTGGCTCCGCCTTCTGTGTGTACGACTCTGTCAGGGCACCTTCCTGTCTGTACAGACTGCCGTACAGATAACTCCGTCTGCCAGTCATCCACACTGTCTCTGTTTTCTTCCAGACCAGTACAGCACTTCTTCCTTGGAGCTTTCAGCCCTTTATTCTTCAGAAACATTTGTTTTTCCCTGCCGCATCATCAGGCACGCATACATCACACTTAGGATGACACTTGGAAACTCCTGCAGAAGACGGATGTACCTAAATCTAGCAGTTTGCCTAAAAGAATGTTCTCTCTTTATCTGGGGGAACGAAGTGGAATTCTAGAGCCTTCAAAGTGAAATTCTCCTCTGGGGAAGCATTTTGCAACCAGATACATCACTTGCCTCCTGCTCCTGGTGTCTACAGAGAGATGGGTTCATTTTCTGGGGTTGAGAGAGTCACTGCGTACAGCTCTGCAAATATAATTGACCTTTGCAGGTTTTCTGATGGCGTCATTTGGAAGCAAGATTTAAATTGGGGTTTCGTTTTTTTTTTTTTTTTTCCAGTTTCCGACCCAGACTCCTTTTACAAACAAAATTCTCTAAAAGCCTCTTCTCTCTGCAGTGAACAAAGGCCTATGTAGAGACACAAAGCAAGGTGAGGGATTTTGAGGTAGGCATGTGTTTTTGAAAAGAAACCAATATCTTCTTGTAACACATGCATATGTTAATGTATTTTAAAGACATCCAGGCTACTTCCTTGTGGCTTTCAGATCGATGTTACGTGTCTTGTCACTTGAACTAGGACATCGAAACTCTTTATTCTTGGACAGATACAGTTAGATTTAGGGAGATTTGCATTGTATTCCTTGATTATAGTTGTCAGTGTGGACAGTATGGACAGTAGGCAGTTAATCCTGGCATGCCTGGGTTTTCCCCAGGTTATACTTTTTTTTTTTTTTATTGATTTTTCACAGAGAGGAAGGGAGAGGGATAGAAAGTTGGAAACATCGATGAGAGAGAGATATTGATCAGCCACCTCCTGCACGCCCCCTACTGGGGATGTGCCTGCAACCAATGTACGTGCCCTTGACCGGAATTGAACCTGGGACCCCTCAGTCCACAGGCCGATGCTCTCTCCACTGAGCCAAACCGGTTTCAGCCTCCCCAGGTTATACTTTCGCATTTCTGGGATTCAGGGCTTTTTTTCAAGGAAGAGGCTGATGCTCTTACGACTTGTAGACTGAGTTCAGGGAAAGCAGGGGAAAGTTCAGGCACTTCCGTGTGTCCTGCTGTAGGAAACAGGACTTTCAGAGGAGCCCCTCCTATCTGTGGGTTCTGCCAGGCCATCATCGTCTCCCCCGTTTTCCTGGATTGCATGTACTTGTTATTCCTCTGCCCATCACGTATGACCTGGGCTGACTTAACACAGGGGGAAAGGAACTGACTATGTTTTTCATAGATCAAAACTCAGAACCAACACTTCTGAATGGACTGCCCACATGGATTCTGCTGTCCCCAAATCTTGAAAGTCGTAAAAAAATATCTAAGGGAACTCGTAGCCAAATCCGCATTCAAAATATTAGACCTTGTAATAAACCTTGCCTCGGGCCTTTGAAGGAAGAGCAGCTGGGTTGGGTAATTTTCCTCTTAAGTCATATTCTATTGTGGCCAGAACTGAGTGGTTCACATCATTTTGGGCACGACAAGTGTTTGTATTGGAATCTGCAAGCTATTTCAACAAACAAGCGAGGCCACTGTCTTTGGGATTGTCATTGGACTTTGGGGTTTGAAGCTGAGCTGTGAAGTGAAATCATGGTTTGGGGCTGGAAGAAAAGAGAAATGCAGAGAACAGCGCTAAGCTAGGAAACCCACGAACGAGCCAGCTGATAAAAGAAGTTGGAAGGCAGGTCTGTATCCCTTCCCTTCATTTCAGTATTACTGTAGAGATTTCCTCCTTTGGGAAGAACCCATCGGGAAGCCAAATCTTCATCATTTCCTCTAAAAACAATGAATTTGAAGAAGATTCAGAGAGTGGCATTGACTTGGATATCAGAAAATATTCTCATTTCCCTGATGTTGTTAATTCTACCGAGTCACCATTTTAAAATATGGCACTCAGAGGAAAGGTAACCGTGAGAGGGGTGAGGCCACACTTGGAGAGTATACCACCCATCCGCCAGCTGCTTTCTGGCTAAAGAAAAACAAAACGTGGCCACTCACTCTTTAGTTCTGGTGGCTTTAAGAAGAATGGTGGGCACCAAAGGTGATCTGATGAGCATGCTTTTCCCACAGTGCAGAGAGCTGTGCACGTGCATAGAAACACACCAGTCTCCACTAGAAGAGGTAGAAGGCCAACACTCAAAGCTAGTTTGAATTCTCAAAGCAGTGAATTGTGTGGAAAAGTCACCATTTCCTTTTATTTGCTTTTGATCTCGAACTTCTGTGTCCTGGTGCATGCTCAATACTTGGGGAGTTAAGACTCAAGAGCACAGAACTGATTTCCAGGCTCTCTTAGTGGTACCCTGAGGGGATGGGTGTCTTATCATGATGGGAAGGGGAAGAGAGTGTGATAAAGGTCACCTGTGTCCATCTGAGCTCCCTGTCAACCTCCATTCAGATTATTCATTTGCCTACCAATATTTTTCACTTTAACTGGGAGTCTCTGTGGCTATTCAAGGCTTGGGAACTTTGGATGAAGTGACAACTTGGAGACCCTAAAGAGCCCAAGAATCTGGGAAATGTAGCTAACAATGCCTGGGAGTGCTTGGGTTTTGCTAAGAGAGTTTGGAGGCAGGAGGAAGGTCAAGGAGAGAGGGTCATTTATTTTAAGTTTTAAGCCTGCATCATTTGAAAGAAAATGCCAAGATCAATATGAGATGGCCATGCATATTGATCCTTAAATTGGTTCTTTTTCGAAAGTGTTTGAGAACAACCTGATTTCAGGGACAAGGGTGCATGACTGCTGGGCTCTTCATGGATGCTGGAATTTCTAAATGTCTGTGTTTGCAGAGCAGGAGTTGTAATTTTTGTTCATTGATGTGTAGGAAAATGTAAAAGCTCTTTGGACAATCTTGGCACACAGAAGGGGAGAATCTGAGACTCAAGCTAAGAGATTACTATTGCTGGGTTTTATAAAGGTTACAGGTCATGGGAATCCAGTACACCCTTTGGATGCTGAAAACCATGGTGATATTTATCTGTCATGAACTGAACATGAGGAAATGCTTAGATGTCAATGGAATTGTATAGGGTGCCTTCTACACACACACAGAGTCTATGATGAATTCTGATCATGGTACGTTTGCCACTAAACCAAATTTAATAGCTAGAGTTGACAGCAGCCATCTCAGAACACTGTGTATGTCAAAAAGACATTTGGTGTCCTAGCCAGATTGGCTCACTAGATAGAGCTTTGGCTTGTGGACCAAAGGGTTTGATTGCAGTCAAAGGCATGTACCTTGGTTGCAGGCTCCACCCTGGCGTGGGCCTGAGCCTTGGACAGGGCATGTGCAGGAGGCAACCAACCGACGTGTTTCTCTCACATCGATGTTTCTCTCTGTCTCTTTTCACTCTTTGTAAAATCCGTGGAAAAATGTCCTCAGGTGAGGATTAAAAATGACATCTGGCAAAAATTTGTAGAGTTCTCAGCCAATCTCTGTGTAAAAGCTACCCAAGGAGGTTTGATTAAAAAATTTCAGACAATTTTCCTGCCATATTACTCCTGTGTTTGTCTTCAATTTATTTTTTGAAACTCATAAAGCGATTTTCTATATGAACTGAAATGATGAAATGATGTTTTACAAAGATAACAGGTATTTTTAGAAGAGAAATGTTTTCTTTATGTGATTAACTTCCAAATTGGAACATATTCCCCAGTCATCCCATTGGGTCACTTCAAAGCTGAAAGGGGGTATTAGGGATGGAGTTCAAAATTTTAATTTAATTACTGGGACATTTTTCTATATATTTTGTGAAAATCTCGATGAGATGCTAGATTTAATTTCTATATGAAATTGAACTTTACAAGAATTTTAGGAAAATGGGTAGGTTTCCCTAGCTTTGTGTTTCGATTTTTATCTCCGAGAATGTTGCTTCCACTCATTAATCTGATCTTTGTCAGGGAAAAAAAGAAAACATTTTTTCCTTACCTTGTGTGGATTTTATGAGGGACCTTTCTTGTATTTGTATACATGACCGATGGTTTTCTTCTGTTGCACTCCAAATCTGTTTTGACATCGTGTTCATTGTAAAGACAGCTGTTGGGCAAGGGAACATATGCCTGGTGTTTGAATCCCCTGACGCTAGAATGAAGTAATTCCATCTGCTTGTTAGGAGGCTCTGCTATCTTTCCCTGGTACCTGGAATATTCTGGAAGGTGACTGGAGGGCTGTGCACCCATGCCCTTTGAAACCCAGCTCCAACGCTGTATCTCAGGAGAGTTTCCAATAGAAGAACGGCTACCATAGTGTGGATTCCGTCATCAACTGACATGCCTCGTCTCTCCTGCCACGTATAGCATGCTGCTAGCTGTCCCTGGTGGAGACCATCCCTTGTTCATGGATTGTGATGTATTTCTTTTATGAATGAGGCGGGCTGCACTGTAGAGGGTGGAATTCATTCCGAGTTCATCAAATAAAGGTCTCTGAAGGATGCGGGTGGGGTGTGTCCACATCTTTGGGGTGAACTTTAAATTTCTGTTGTAACCCCAGGAACTTTGGCTCATGAGCTGTAAAAGCAAAGAAGGAATCAGGGGGTATATACTTAACTCTGGTTCCCATGTGGAAATGTGTGGGGGACTTTCTTAAGGTGAACATGGTCCTAGTCATTGTATGGGGGAAGGAAAATGATGACTATCACTTGATAACTTTAGTCGAGCTGCAGGGTTATATTTAAAAATATATATATATTTTTTGTGGGCGAGCATGTCTTTGTTGTCTTTGTTTTATTGGTTCTGGTGGTTCCCATGAATTTTCCTTTTAGCCTGGCTGTCCCGTTGTCCAGGTTGTGTGTATTTTTGTCATTTTTCCCCCTTTTGAACTACTGCTTATGTTCATTGTTGAACTTATCTCAAAATCCCCAAAACCAATGAAATTGCTGATGCGCCAGAGTTAGGATAGATGCAAGTATTTATAGTGATGTGGGTTAAGCTTTTATGGGGTTACCTGAAATGTATTGGATAATGTGGCTTTAAATAAATCATGTTTGTTTTAAACATTTCAAGGGGCCACCTGTCTTGGGTCCTTATTCATGAAAAAGTCATCTGTTCACAAGCAAGGCATGAACAGTGAATAAATCAGGAATGGTAATCATTGCCAAAAGTGGGGATCATTTTGCCTTTTATAGGTCATTCTAAGTCAAATTTCCAATCAGAGTATCTCATAAAAATCATCACTTTATCATCGCCCTCCTCTTTCCTGGTCTAAGAGCATAGTAAAGGAAAGAAGGGTTTGAAGTGCCACAAAACAGTCCTTTGAATCTGTATGTTTGACCAAGGAAACGACTGGAGTGAGGAACTAAGTGGTCGTTACACGGTTCCTGTGGTGATCACTCCCACTCCCTCTTACCGACTCAGACAGGAAGTGAAGCTGAGAGGGTAAGTCACACCTGAACGTCTCTGTTCACCAGGAGTTCACACTTTGATTTCCCATCTCAGGATATTCTTCCATTTCATGCCGAGGAGGAAAGGACACGCTCCAGATACTGTAACTGGCCTCCGGTTGTGTGTACATGTGTTTGTACAGCTTCATGCCGCGTGTGTCGTGTTCAGTGTTGTGTCAACCTATGAACTAACTCAAACAACGATTTGAAGATTGAGAAGACAGTGACAATGGCAAAAGACACCCTCTCTCTGTCAGAATGCTGACTGTGCCCCTCCCCGCAGGATAAAGAGCATAGGTGTTCAGGAGAAAGGTGTCCTTGACAGAAATGGTGTGTGGATCTCATGGGAAAATGTACAACCAATAAAAGACATCTTTAAAAAAAAGTGCAACGAGTCTGTATATTGATTGAGTTGTTCATGGGAATCTTCTGTCCCAGAAATACTGCTCTTTGGTATAAAAGTCCCACAGGTCAAAACTTGGCTTGAACTCTTCTTTTTCTTTCCCATCTCTATTACCGCACCTCCAAAACATAATGGAACAAAACAACGGTACTGCAGTCTTGAAGACACGTGAGAAAGCCATTTCATCTGCAGAGAACTGTAGAGTAATATTCTTATGGTCAGTATTCCCATTTTAGAAGTAAAGGCCAATATGTCTTTATCAAAATCAGATGGCTTGTGGTGGGGACAGTTCAAATGACTTAACGAAAAGATTAAGACCAAGACCTTTGGCCTTCATGTGTTCCTGAGACTGAACTAGGACAACTGGTCATTCAGTGTTTTTTTTTGTGTGTGTGTTTTTATTTTGTTTTGTTTTAGGCCAAGTAGTCATTCATTGGTTTTTTTTTTTTTTTTTTTTTTTTTTTTTATCCTATGTGCAATATTAGGAAATTTGCTTTATGTAATCAGGCAGTGGAGTGAAGCAGATGTTCTGGGAAAGGAAGAAACTCTTAGTATAAGAAAACATGGCTGGGTCTTCCAAGTTCTGTGATTTCTCCTATAAATGGAGTGACTAGACCTATTTGACTTGTATGGACATTGATCAGAAGAATTGCTAGACTTACTGCCGATGCTTTCAGTGGATCACCTGTTATACCCAGAGGCACACATTCAACTCTCTCTTGCTTATTGCTTAAACCAGTTGATGTGGCCTAATCAGAAATTGAGCCCTATAAACTCCGCTGGTATTTCACTCCAGATAGACGTCATTTCAGGGGTTGCGATACAAAATGGAAGGTACCCCCTGCTTCTGCATACATCGCTCAAGTGACTTTCTAACGACAATGGTCTCTGTTCTATTGATGTTGAAGTCCTCACCTGCACTGTATTAAGGTGCTGCAACCCTTCATTTTTCTTTGGTTCGAGGCCTCTCTTGCCTTTAGGCAATTTGCTTTGTTTCTATAAGGGGGTGGGGTATGTAAACAAGATTCTCTGACATCATATTGAAGGTTATTTTATCCACTTCTCCACAGTCCTTGCTTATTTTCCACAGGAATGGGATTCAAGGCCACTCCTCACGTCGGTATGTAACACATTAGATCTTTTCAATGTTTTCTTTTGATGGGTATAATGCCTTCTTTCTTTGTACACCCCCTAAATGATTTCCCGCTTACTCAAGATTATTGTAGGAAACTAAAGAGAAACCCTCGGACTAATAAAAGCTTTCTGTGGTTGTTTCTTGGAGTTTTGATGATTTCCCCTATCATAACAACCCCCCAGTCCTAATAGCTTAACACATCACGTTTATGCCTGTTTCTCCCAGTGCTGGAGGTGACTGGGCTTGGCTGGGGGATCCGTGCCTGTCGTAGGTCATGCCATGTGGTCGGCTCATCGGAACAAAACTCACCAAGAGCTTCTTCACTCCCATGTCTGGGGTCTGGGCTGCGGCGGCTGGACTGGGTGAATCCGGGGACTAATAAGGCAATTCTCTTTTCATGTGGCCTCTCTCTGTGGTCAGCCCGGGCTCCTCACAGCCTGACCGGCTCAGAGGAGTCGGAATTCCTCCACGGCTGTTGTTGGATTTTCCCAGAATTAGTGACCCAAAAGTCTCAGGCAGAGGCTGCAGGGAAATGACACAGTGTAATTTCCACTGTGAATGCTGTGCCATGTGTTTCACGGTGGGGAGGGGCCATCTTTGAAGACGAGCTACCGTGCCTGGTCAGCGCTGTGTGGTTAAAAACACTTGTCATTTATCAATGGACCTTGTTCCTTCTTCCCTAAGCTAGTGGACAAGAGGCAGTAGACAACGTGCATTGTGATGAATGCTGAAATTAGTTTCCATTGATGTCTCACGCACGGTGTTGTCAAGGAAAGCGCTTTGGTCAAAATGATGTAGAGGGTGCCTTGTCCACATCCGCTGAAAGTCTTAAGCTGGAGCTGGACTTAAAAGGACACAGTCGAGAAGTGAGCATTGGCTCTCATACCTCAAAGAATTCCCGTTATTACTTCTCCACAACCTCACATGGCCATGGCTCTTAAGTGCTTGCCTAGTTAGGCCCTTTCTCCTTAAGTGGAAAGAGCTTATTATTGTTCTTATTATTAATATTTAAATACCATATTTTGAGAAAACGCAGAATACATTCAGGAAAATAGACATTATCCACAATTCTAGTGGATAGTTTTTTATGTGTTCTTTAAAATATATTCTTCTATACTTTTACACTCCTCCTCCCCCATATACACAAGCTTAATGGGATTTTGTTGTTGTTACCTGCCTTGCTTTCCAAATTATATCATGGGCTTCTTACATCAATTAATGCAGGTGACATCATTTTTAATGGCTGCCTACTAGTCCAATGTGTGCACTTATGGATATTGAACTGCTCCCATCAGTGGGAATTTTGATTATTTATTTTTGATTGCTCTGATAAGGAGCTTTATGCCTGCCTTTTAATGCTTAAGTCCTACCGTCTCGGAGAAGTTTTAAAGAGCTGACCATCCATTTTCCCCAGGCCTGAACATTAACAAAGCTTTCCACAGTGGACCCCAGCTCTCTCCTTTCATTGTTGTGGTGCCCGCACTCTCCAGGCCAGCCTTAACCTAAAGAGATCAGGCTTGTCTGGCAATAAACCCACATTAGGGATTTGCAGTGCTGAGAGCTGCCCACACAACGGCGTCCTGATGATTGCGAACATATATTTCTTGCAGAAATCAGAGATGTCTTTCAGGAGTAGCCACAGGGGAGGACATTGTCAGGAACCAGCACATGAAGGCAAAGTTCAGAGCATGGGGACAGGGAAACAGAATCTGCCTCTGAGAGCAACAGGTCACTTTTAGTTTCTGAACGTCCTGCAATTGATGTGATGATTATGTGATGCCCATCGGAGGCAAGACCAGAAGTTCCAGATAGTCTGGCTGGCACTTGGCCCATTTCAGACCAGGTAAGTCGTAATGAAGCTAGAACTTGAACTCTGCAAAACAAAACAAAACAAAACACAAAACACACACACACACACACACACACACACACACCAAACAAACAAAACAAAACAAAACAAAAACAAAACTAATCATCACTCCCCATGATGGGCATTAGCCCTGGGAACCGCTTTTTCTATGTGAGGCAGTCATTCCGGTTTGGAGATGGCACCATCCCGGAATTCACCTTCTGCGCCTGGCCCTTCAGAACCATGGGATCCTTACCATCAGCTCGGAGCTTGTTAACAATGCAGACGAGAACCCACAGTGCAACGCCGTCCCTAGGGGATTCAGACACATTATAGTTTGAGAAGCAGGTGAGCACAGGGGTGAGCGCAGGTCATGGAGGAAGAGAGGAAGAGAGGAGGAAGGGGAGCGGAACTATTTTGTTCGGGATTTTAACTTCTCTGAGATTTTGCATACTTCCATTGCTCCCCAGGCTAGACTGACAGGCAAGCACCAATCCTGCGCATGCGCCCACTTCCCCACTTTGTTTGATCCCTTCCCCCATGGATGGGTGGTTCCAGAGCCTGAAACTGGAGCTTCCTGGCGAATTTGCCCAGATGACCATGCTGATCATGGCTGGCCTCCTCTTTGCTCTCTTCCTATTATCAACATTGAGAACTAGTTCATTAGGACTGTGACAGGTTGATCTAAGAGAGACAGAGGAGAAGAGGAGTCAGCCCAGGTGAGGTGAACTTGTCCCTGTGTGCTTGATCGCATAGAAGGATTGCAGTGAAGGAGACGATGGGCTGAGGACCAGGGCGACAGTGACTTGGAACTCTGGATGGCAGGATCACCAGGTCTGGGAGGTGGGCTCCAACCCCATTTTCCAGTTTGAAGTGGTACAGAGGGACCAGGCACAACAGAAGGTACCCATGCACTTATCCTGCGATTATGACTGGCGGGCTTGAGGTCAAAGGGATTGGGGGATCCCGCTAAGAAATAGTAGGAAGCCAAAACCAGTTTGGCTCAGTGGATAGAACATCAGCCTGCGAACTGAAGGGTCCTGGGTTCTATTCTGGTCAGGGGCATGTACCTTGGTTGCAGGCACATCCCCAGCAGGGGGCGTGCAGGAGGCAGCTGATCAATGTTTCTCTCTCATGGATGTTTCTAACTCTCTCTCCCTTCCTCTCTGTGAAAAGTCAATAAAATACATTAAGAAAAAAAATAGTAGGAGGATAAGGGGCTAAGAACCAGACCCATGGTCTCGGGCTTACAGCATCAACCATGGAAACATTTGTATTTCTCAGCTGGAGGGGATGGGTGACCTCATGCAAAGGTCAAGGTGCTCAGGGGGATAGACCTTGGGTCGTTTGTTCTTCACTTTCAGGAAGTGCCTAAGAAACGTCTAAGATGGAGGCCATGACCTTGAAAGATGACTGTCCCCTTTGGAACTTAGGGTTTGCCATTAGGCAACCCTGTGCAGATGGACTGTTAGAGACCAGGCCCACTCGTCAGAACCAGTGGCTGTGGAGCAGGTGAACGAGGCTCATTCTGGACTCAAAGGAGAGAAAGGAAGGTATTCATTTAAGAACCACGTTAAAGACAAGTCCTACCGCCATTCAGCAATGCATTCATGCTCCATGGCGAAACATCTCCTCCTTCAGCTCCTTTAAGCTCTCGGAACGATTGCCATGAAATGGTAATGTTTTCTAACATCAGATTGGAAGATGCCAGACAGGAGAGGGTGCGGGCAGAGCTCAGCCTCCCCTTCCACAAGCCTGCCCGGATGAACCTGGGAGAACTCATCCATATCATCCGCAGTCTGACGTTCCGTGAACGAACATCTCTTGTGGTCAGACGAAGTTATGGAAAACGCCACGTTAATACGTTTTGCACGTGAACAGAGGGCTCATTCGGAGCTAAATGATACCACACGTTGACTAGGTGCGTGTCAGGTGGCAGGCAGCGGGAGGCTGGGGAACGCTCCGCTGAAGCTCTCCGTTTCCCCTCTGCTCATCTGGAAGAGGCTTTTTGGCATCGCCTCATGGAAACTTCAGAGCAGATGGAAATATTTTGAGATGTATCATACACACGGGCCTGCAACATGAATTTCCATTTTCCGCACACGGGTGAACCCAGGGAAGTTCTGCCTTAGCCTTTGGATCGTAGCAACGTTTCAGAAAAACGATGCTTTAACGCTATGGCTTCGAGGTGCTTTAGAGCCGAGTCTGACTTGCAAACAACGAACAGCAGGGAAGCAGGTTTATCAAATCTCCCCGGTTTACCATGAACATCAACGATCGGTTTTGTGTCAGGAGTGAAAGTCCTTCCCTTTGACAACAATTCACATTTAAAAGGTTTCTTTTTTGCTCCCAGGAATTAAGTCTTTTGAGGCAAGAAATCATCAAGCTCATAGGAAAAGGAGCAGTATGCCAATGTTTTTGTTTGCTTGCTTGCTTTTTATCAGATACCTGCATCCATTTCACATTGTAAAGTTATCTTCAGAAAGGTCCCGATTTCAATCATTTTCTGATTGTGTCGTGCGTTCTTTAGAAAAGTGGGTTTGTATTAGTACGCCAGCAGCATTGCCAACAATCATCTCTCTGTAGTAAAATCTATACTCTGTATTTTGATGGACCTGTGAGGAGGGAAATAAGACCTAATGAAGTTTAAATACACTGCTGAATAGCATCTCCCAACTTTGTAGCTACATGGCTTCCACTCCTTAACAGCAACTGCAGCCTGGTCTTCCTCAGTCTGGGTGGGCTTGTGTTTTTCCCATCAGCGTGAAGGGTCTCGCTGGTGCTGAACGGACAGCTCTGGATATGGTCAGATCAAGCTGTCAGGGGACCCACGGGTGGTTTCAAAGGGGCTGTTAACTTCACAAAATTAAATGTAAAATTGCACGTGTATGATTGTGTGCACGTTTTTGAGAGGAGACACTGCAGGAAACTTTGCAACAAAAAAATTATACCATTTATTCCTTTATTCCTATAAAGAGAAATGCTATTTTCATAAAGAGTACAATATTTATCATAAATTTTAGTCATCTGACCAGTCTCATATGCAGACCATGTAACTCAACGGTTTTAACAAATTAACACCCAAATATACACATCAACTTTTTTTTCTACAGAGGAAAACAATGTCTCCCTGTGCACTATATAGACAGTTTATATTAAATATACCTTATATTTTTGCAGATCCAAAGGCAATTTATCCCAAAATTTTAATATAGTTGGAAATGGAAGAGAGTGAACTCTGACAAAAGAAAGATCAACCAAACAGCAAAAATAATTTTTTTTCAGTGTTTGATTTCACAGCACAGCAGGTTCTTGGATAACCTACTGTCATTTCCATGTCGATGAGATGCCATTGGGACTTAGCTTCTGTTTATACGATTAGCCTGTGGTAATACTGGTTTCATCACACATCGTTCCCATGGAAGTTTTAAGATCTAATTGCCAACTTTAAGAGGGTGCTTGATGTCACAATGTTAGTTCTTAAAGTGTTTGCTTTTACTGTGGTTCGTATTTCTGAAAAAAAAAAGCCTATTAATTTTGGGGTATGTTTGGCCATGGTGTGACTATGAATAAGCATTAAGAAGTTGTGAAGAGGGTTGGTAAATGTTTACATGAACTAACTTTATTTTAAATTAGTCAAGACAAAATTTCTCTTACAATTTCCAGGAATATTTTGATCAGTTCACATACTTAGTAGTATTTGATGGTTCCATTTTTTCTTTCTCTATCCATCTTTCAGCAATGATTTTAAAATAATATATTTTTTATTGATTTCAGAGAAGAAAGGAGGGGAAGGAGAGAGAGAGAGAGAATCATCGATTGGCTGCCTACTGCACGTCCCTACACTGGAGATGGACCCCACAACCTGGGGATGTGCTCTGACCGATAATCAAGCTGTGACCTCCTGACTTATAAGTTGATGCTCAATTACTGAGCCGTGCTGGCCATGCTCAGCAATGCTGATGGGTTCCACATCACTGATGGACATACTATATTAAAGTCACTCATAGTTTCTTTCTGGTGCCGCCTTCTGTTCTGTCGATTTAAAATATTGAAATTGTTTAACATTTTTATAAAAAAACAGGCAACACTGCATGATGTGCATGATAAACCTGCATTCCTCCTCCTGTCTCTTTAAATATGAGGTTCTATTTATGTCCATAATATGGTGAATGATCATGCTCCAGTACTAAATTCTGGACAAAAAAAAAAGAAATTACTTTATGCAAGTCTCAATCTAAACGTACCCTTTACATGCAGTTGAGAATTTGATCATCACTGTATCAGTCATAGCTCAATTCAAATTCAGTGTGCTAGTGGATATATATATGCATGTGTGTGTGTGTGTGAGTGTGCACATATGTGTGTGTGTTTGTTACATAGAACATAATGGTACAAAGAATACATGCTTAGTTCTCTGAAGGGAAGAATTTTATTTGGAACCTTTTAATCCAGGTCATGTATCGCTCAAAAGCTAGGAATGTAAGATGGCCACGAGGGGGCAGCAAAACACACTGGATTTCCTTAATGGGCGAAGCAAGGCCTTGGCTCAGGGGCTCCAGTGCTATTGTGCAGGCAGATGGAAGGACCTGGGATTTGAGCCGTCTCAGGACACAGGCATTTCTCCTAAGGCGAGTGACACCCTACTTCCTGGGCCCACTGAATAGACGAGACACCAAGCTTTCTCAGGATGTCTTAGGAAGCAGCTCACTCACTTCCCAGCGGAGCCGGGAGAGAATTCCTTTCCCCTCTTTTCCAATTAGGATTTCCCTGGACGTAAGGAAGAATAACAATGAGGGAAAGAGTCAATAAGGCTTCATTTTTAACAACAGGGAAGCGGGCTCTCTTATCGATCGCTAACCATCAGGCACCTTCCAGCAGGGGAGCCTTGCAACATTCTCACGCTAGGATGAGAGCTAGGTCTCCTTTTCCTTCGTTTCTGTCGATGAGAAAGTTTGGGCTCCATCACGCCTGAAATAGGAGAGCTGGCACTGGGGCCCCTGACCCTCTGAGTTCAGGGCACCAGGCAAGCCTGGTTTCTGCCTCCAGAATTCCCGAGGATTGTTCATCCTGGTCACATAAGCTTACAGAGTGAGAATAATGCACGAACTTGTTTCAAAGATCCATTTTTTTTTTTTTTTTTTTTTAAGAAGCATGCCATCCCCTTCGCTCCGTTCCTGGCACGTGATAAGAATCCAAAATTAAGTTCCCAGTTACAAAACGGTTATCACCGATGCGTGGCATGTGGGAGTGCTCGGTAATGATCCATTGATAACCAAGAAGCATATACAGCGGCACCTCGAGATACGAATTTAATTCGTTCCGTCGCCTTGAGGCGTGGGAAACGACGAGACGCTCTAGTCGAGGTAAACTGGTGGGTCGTGTGCAGCCGGCCGATCCGGGCGATGACTCCTATCTCAACTGTTGCTCGTATTTCAAAGCAAAAATCGCTCGCTCGACGGCTCGAATCTCAAAAATCTCGCATGTTAGGGCACTCGTATCTCGAGGTGCCGCTGTACATGCTCTCCTTTACTTCTCACGCTGGGATGAGAGCTGGGTCTCATTTCCCTGCGTTTTTGGTGGAGGAGACAGTTGGGGCTCCATCACGCCTGAAAGAGGAGAGCTGGCCCTGGAGCCCCGACCCTCCGAGCCCAGGCCCTGCACCTGCCACCACCCGTGGGTACCTGCTGCCACCACCTCCCCCTGCACGTGGGCGCTCCTCCGGCCCCTGAGGTCCCCTGAGGTCCCCGGCCGCTCTGGGAAACGACCCCGTGGCCCGGCCGGCGGGCCAGCGCTGGGCGACCACAGGGCGCTGTCCAGGCCCCGAGGAGGAGCGCCATCTGGAGGGGGCGGGGAGGGGGGTGACGGGGGGCTCTTTTGCCATCAGGGCGGGAGGAACTGCTCTTCAGAGTCTGAAACCAAGGTACATGCCTCCGACCGGAATCGAACCTGGGACCTTTCAGTCCGCAGGCCAACGCTCTGTCCCGCCATCAGGGCGGGAGGAACTGCTCTTCAGAGTCTGAAACCCAGGCGAAGGCAGCCGCCCTTGAGCTGGGGACGGGTCGCGGGCGCCGTAGGTGAGAGCTCGCCCTCCCGCTCCCCCGGGAACGCGCTGGAAGGAGGGGACTCCCCTCCGGGGCCGGTCCACAGGCGCCGGGGTCAGAGGAGGCGCCCAGGGCTTGGGGTTGAGTGAGAAGGAAAGGGGCACCCTTGGGATTTGCTCCCCGTCCCCCCGACCCCCAGCAGGCCCCTCACCGGGTGCAGCGGAAACCCCGTGGAGGGAGAGAGAGAGAGAGACCAAATAGCCTCAGGTTAAAGCAGCTGGATAACCCAGATTCTTTTTTTAAAATATATGTTATTCATTTTTTACAGAGAGGAAGGCAGAGGGATATAGTATTAGAAACATCGATGAGAGAGAGACATTGATCAGCCGCCTCCTGCACACTCCCTACTGGGGATGTGCCTGCCACCAAGGTCCATGCCCTTGACCAGAACCGAACCTGGGACCCTTCAGTCTGCAGGCTGACGCTCTATCCACTGAGCCAAACCGGTCTCAGCATCTTTTTTTTTTTTTTTAATATATTTTATTGATTTTTTACAGAGAGGAAGGGAGAGGGATAGAGAGTTAGAAACATCCATCAGCTGCCTCCTGTACGCCTCCTACTGGGGATGTGCTCACAACCCAGGTCCATGCCCTTGACCGGAATGGAACCTGGGACCCTTCATCCGCAGGCGGCTGGAGCTCTACCCTTGGGGCCACCCCGGTTCGGACGTAACCCAGATTCTGGTGGTGGACCGGAAGTTACGAACGAAAAGGCCCTAAAGCTACACACAAAAAGGCCCCCGACCTACGCCCGCGGTGGTTTTTGAGAAAAGTGTGGACACGATAGGAGGTATTTCCTTTAGTAACTGTTTCTTTTTTTAAAGTGAGGTGACAAAAACCTGAGCGTTTCCCAAAGGACGCACAGGGTCCGGAGAGCCGGCCCTCACGCCCGCCCACGTGCCGGCCGGGCGGTCTCGCGAGGCCTGAGCGCCAGGGCGGGCGCGCGCTCTATCCGGGCCCCCGGAGGCCCCGCCCCGCGCACCTGGGCCGGCACCTCAGTCCACGTGACGCCGAGGCTGCCCCCTCAGGCTCCCCCCCAGCGGGGCCAGGCCGCCGCCAGAGCGCAGGGCGGTGAGGAGACGGAGGCTCCAGACGGACGTTTCCGAGCCCCGAGCCGGAGGGGCTGCTCGCTCCCGGCGCCCAGGCCTCGTAAGTGCCCTCGCCGCCGCCACCGCTGCTTTTGGGCGTGTGTGTGTGTGTGTGTGTGTGTGTGTGTGTGTGTGTCCTTCACCAGAGGGTATTCTTCCATGTGTGTGTATGGTGGTTGTGTGTGTGTGTGTTTCACCAGAGGATATTTTTTTTTTTTTGTGTGTGTGTGTGTGTGTGTTTCACCAGAGGATATTTTGTGTGTGTGTGTGTGTGTGTGTGTGTTTCACCAGAGGATATTTTGTGTGTGTGTGTGTGT
>PVJN01035911.1:0-21804 GCA_004026805.1 Lasiurus borealis | reverse complement strand
ATTAGAACTTTTGTTTTGAATTGGGTTCACCACTTAATAAATGCTTCATAATGGATAACAAACAACCTCCAGCTCTTTGCTGTCTATAGATCACCAAAAATATAAAGACACAGATCAGTTGAGCACAAATGATGGGATAACGCATTCATTTTCTATTGATGTGGCACAGATTCCCATAAATATGGATTGGATGGCAATTTATCAACTCACAGCTATTGTGGGCCAGGAATTCAGGCAGGTGCTGTTTTGTGTCTCACAAAGCTGTGCTCAGAGTGCTGTACACAGAAATGAGATCTCAGATGAAGTCTCCACTAGGGAAGAATCTGCTCACCCAAGAACATGCTTGCTGGTATCATTATATTTTTGCAGTTGTAGGATTCAGGGCAGTTTGCTTCTTCAAAGCCAGCAAGTGGGGAGAGAGAGAACCTAGTAAGATGGGAGCTACACATACAAATCATGTGCATGCAGTCATATAGACCTCATTACCTTTGCTGTAATCTATTTCTAAGAAGCAAAAAAAGGTCTAGTCTATATCTAAGAGAAGGGACTTTCACAAAGGCATAGATACTTAAAGTCTAAAATTGGTCAGGTATGCAGTTGTCAGATTACTTAGCTGAAAGACGCTAGAAAATTGTAATAAAGATATTGTTGAAAGAATACCTAAATATTATATGAGGGAATCTAAACATATAAGCAAGGAGGAAAGCATAACATATGAGACTGAACATCCTATACAGTGGTACCTCAAGATACGAGTTTAATTCGTTCTGTAACCTTGAGGCGTGGGAAACTATGAAACACTCAGGTCCGGTAAACTGGTGGGTCGTGTGCAGCCTGCCGATCCGAGCGATTACTTGTATCTCAAATGTTGCTCGTATTTCAAAGCAAAAATTGCTCGCTCGACCACTCATATCTCAAAAATCTCATATGTTAGGGCACTCGTATCTCGAGGTACCACTGTATAGTAAAAGGCTAATATGCAAATTGACTGAACAGCAGAGCTACTGGTTGCTATGATGCACACTGACCACCAGGGGGCAGGCAATCAATAGGAGTTGCTACCTGGTGGTCAGGGCATTCCCACACAGGGAGTGCTGCTCAGCCAGAAGTTGGGCTCATAACTGGCGAGCAAAGCAGTAGTGGCAGGAGCCTCTCCCGCCCCCAAAACAGCATTATGGACCCCTGGGGGGGGATATCCGACTGCTGACTTTGAGAGAGAGTGCAGGCCGGGCTGAGGGACTCCCTCACCCCCACAGTACACAAATATCATGCACCAGTCCTCTAGTATGGTAAATAAGGAAAAAAGTTAATGAACAGAATGCCCTGATATGTTCCATAACTAACATACCACTAGCATTAAATTGAAATAGAAACGTTGCCCATATTTCTTCATTTTTATCTACAAGAAAGTGATTCCTTTGTATTTGAATTTATCTCAGAGTAATTAAAGTCCAAGAATATATTCCTGGAGTCTGATGATTGAAGAAGAATGGAGAACATAATTGCTAAAAGGATAGAGAAGACTGGGTGCAATATGTCACAGGGATGTGTAAATCACTTAAACTCTCATACGTTAGAGGGCAGAAAACAGTAAAATATATGACATCATTTTCACTGAAAGAAATACAGTGATTAGAGGTTAAAATAAAATGCAGAGAGGAAATTAAAGGATCTGCATCTGATTTAAGAGAAGTTTAGTCAACTACTTGATATCTGGATTTTGAAGAAAAAGGGCTGACAAAATAGGATTAAAGGAAATTTAAGAAAATCAAATCCCATATTTGAACACATGGCAGTTGTTGCAAAATTACTTAGAAAAATAAATCTAAAGAAAATAAAACCTCAATAACAAGATTATATTGTGCTTTTTTCCCCGATTAGGTAATCTAATTTCTCAAAATAACACTGAAAATACCACAGGGACTTAATAAAAAGAAAAGTGTACAATCGATTTAACAAAGAAAACAACTCCAGAAACCCTGTTACCAGGGTAAATACATGAGCCTGAATCCTGAATAAAAGTAAAGAAGATAGGAGAAAGCAAGGCAGGGGTGACAAAACAGTTAACAAGATTACAGTGCTCCCTTGAGAGTTAATGCTCGTTTGGATGGGTATTACTTCTGATATTTCAAAGGTAGGTTAACCTGGCTGCATAAAAACAAGGGGCAGGGCTGGCTTAAAACCTTTACCTAGAGCAGGTGGTTATTGTCATGAATTCATATAATATAATTCCCTTGAATAACTATCTCAAGAAATAGAGAGGTTATAGTCCTGGGGCAGGCCTACCCACCAACACCTGCCCAGCTAGGAATTGATGATCAGTGAAGCTACTTTCCCTAAAATTCCTGATTTTGTCCACAAGACAAAGTTCCATGGAAAGAGCAATATGGCCCTTCAACTGTTGGGAGGGTCAGAGTGAGAAAAATATTTCCAGCAGATATCGGGTTGGATTTTTATTTTATTTTTCTTTAAAAAAAGATGTGTGAGTTAAGTTGGAGGAAAGAAAAATTAAGATTCCAGTAAGAAGTAGTTGCAGAACTGTGATTTGTGAAAAACCATGCTATGGCCAAAACCAGTTTGGCTCAGTTGATAGAGCGTCGGCCTTCGGACTGAAAGGTCCCAGGTTCCATTCCAGTCAGGGGCATGTACCTTGGTTGTGGGCACATCTCCAGTAGGGAGTGTGCAGGAGGCAGCTGATCGATGTCTCTCTCTCATCGATGTTTCTAACTTTCTATTCCTCTCCCTTCCTTTCTGTAAAAAATCAATGAAATATATTTTTTAAAAAGCATACTATGTTTACAAAATGGTAGGAGCCATTTATCTGTGAGTGTGACTATAAGAGTGGAAAATTGAGAGAGAAAAGAAGTTTGTGAAAGTAGTTTGAAACAAATTTGTAAATATCTTGAGTATCATTGCTAAGAGACTCTGAGGAAACCATGGACGTGGTCATAAATCTATAAAGCAAGGGGTGTGTGTGTGTGTGTGTGTGTGTGTATGTGTGTGTGTGTGTGTGTTTCAATCATTAGAGCAGTGTTATGCAGTATAGATTAGATAAATGAGGGCCTAAAGGTAATATGAAAAAAATTAAACAGTTTTAATAGATGCTTCAAGTGAACATACACGTATTAAGGTATTTATTTTGACTTGTGAATGACATCAATAAAGTATAGATTAAAATGAGATCCAATTGACCCTTTGGATAGTGAGTCTAATATGGAATCAGATTGGTTCTTTTACTCTATAGTACTGTGTTCTTTACTCTTTGCCATAGAGCCTGTGCATACTATTGTTTTCATATTATAACCATAACCATATCCTATCTATCTATCTATCTATCTATCTATCTATCTATCAAACAGTACCAAATTTTAGAAGATAATCTAGCTACACACTCTTTTCTCTTCTTACACAGCAACATCAAAAATTTACTCAAATACTGAATGGCACTGATTCCAATTCATTATTACTGAAGCAAGCATAAAATTGCTCTCAAGTAAATTTTGGTTTCTAATTCATGGTCATGGAAAAAAAGGTGTACTATAGTCAAGGATAATGGTTACGAGTAAAGAAGTACATTTGAAATATGTTTTGGCTTTCAATGAGATAGTTCTTCAAGGGAATTATTTGATATGAATTCATGACAATAACCACCTGCTCTAAATCTATCTGCTGAGCACTTGCACGACAGGAGAACTGCTCACTGCTCACATCAGATCCTTTCGATGGAAGTGCACCAATGAACACACAGTCACGGCTCACTGGCTCCGTCCCACATCTTATAAAACTGCATATGGCCTCACTAAAGACAGCAAGAGAATACAGAATGCATTTCCCAAAATATTAAATATAATTTTATACATTTATTTGACTTAAATTTATTCTGAGTTATTACATCATCATTAAAAGAATAGATATAACCTTTTGCTTTTTTTAATTGCTTACATGATCACAAAATGTTTTATGATTTCAAAATCTTTCTGTGATTATTTCAAAGTGATAACAACAATAAAAAAACTGTTCTTTATTGTTTTTAAGAACAATAACTTATTGGTATTGTTATAAACATTAAACAAAATAAAAACAAAAAATAATCAGAAAGCTTGTTAAATACACTTACATGTGTCAGTAATACTGTTCATTCATTTAACAAGCAATTACTGAATGGTACTTTCTGGAAGCTGTGCATTGAGCATTTTTTAAAACAATATAAAGACATATTAGATAGATCAGAGAAAGCAATACACACAATAAAAAAATCAGTATATTAGATGGTCATAAATGCTATAGAGATAGGGAAGTAAAATGTAAGAGAATGTATTATGGATTTTGTATGAGAGAGAGAGAGAGAGAGAGAGAGAGAGAGAGAGAGAGAGAGATGAAGGGAGGATAAAAGAGCATTGAAATTCCAAATAAGGAAGGCTTGACTAAGGTAGTAACCTATGGGTGAGACCTTAAAGTATAAAGATGAGTCTTGTGAAATTTCAATAAAGAGCAGACCAGGATTTTTTTCTTTATGTAAGACAAGAAATAATTGCTGGTTTAAAATCTGCTTGATTCACAAAGAATACAATATAAAAGTGTAATAATTATAAGTACATAATTAGAGCTTATGACATACCCTTTCCTTATCCTATATAGTAAAAGCCTAATATGAGAAGTGTTCGACTGTTCATTCAACTGTTTGACCAGTTGCTATGATGTGCACTGACCACCAGGGGGCAGACACTCGACTGGTAGGTTAGGTTGCTGCTGGGTTTGGGCTGATCAGGACTGGGTGAGATGGGCCAGACGTGCCCTGGACGAATCCATGCACCAGGCCAGTTTCGGCCTGATGCCGCCAAGCCAGGCTAAGCGACCCCACTGGTACACGAATCTGTGCACTGGGCCTCTAGTCTATAATAATAAAAGGGTAATACAGTAGTACCTCTAGATACAAGTGCCCTAACATACGAGATTTTTGAGATACGAGCCGTTGAGTGAGAGATTTTTGCTTTGAAATCTGAGCAACATTTGAGATAGGAGTAATCACGGGGATCGGCCAGCTGCACACGACCCACCAGTTTACCGAGACTCGAGCCTCTCATAGTTTCCCACGCCTCAAGGTTACGGAACCAATTAAACTCGGATCTCGAGGTACCACTGTATGCTTATTAGACAGGACATCTTCCAGATGTCATTCCTGACTTCCTTCCTGACAAAGCCAGGGCCAGAGGGAAGTCAGCCAGGGTCTCAGGTGCCTGCAGGCCCCCAGAGGAGGGAAGCAGTCAGGTCCTGGGTGCCAGAGGGAAGCCAGTGCCAGCATCCGGGGTAAGGAAGGCCTAATCTTGCATGAATTTGTGCTTCGGGCCTCTAGTTAAATATAAAAGTGCTTGTAAAAATTAATACAAATTTCAAACTTTAAAAATCACACGTAGAGCAAGATTAAAGAGTGAGTTACTCAGGAGATAATTTATAGAAGCTTCTAAGTATAAAATAGAGACTTTCTTTCACTTGTTTATTACTAACCACTCATGTTTTCACTGCCATATGACTTCCAGTTCACTATCTCACTGGATTCTCTTGACTAAGTCAGCAAGCATCTCCTAAATCTCAAAATCCAGGGGAAATTATAGTTCCTGCCTTTTCTAACCCCTCTGTGATTTCATCACCGCGATTGCCTTAAAGCTCCTAATCTTTTCCCTACTTTTGTGGCTAACTTGTTAAGAAACTGGAACTTAATAATTCCAACTACTAAAAAGAAATGGTAATTATATAAGGTGATAAAGATACTAATTATCACTACAATGCAAGCTTATCTTTACTAATAAAAGGGTAATGTGCTGATTAGACCAGATAGCCTTTCTGGACATCATTCTGGACAAAGCCACGGTAGAGGCGGCTGAGACAGAGGCAGTTAGGGACAATCAGGAAAGCAGGCAGGTGAGCAGTTAGGAGCCAGTGGTCCCAGATTGCGAGAGGGATGCCCAACTGCCAGCATGTCCAACAGACATCCCTCAAGAGGTCCCGGATTGAAGAGCTGCAAACTGGGCTGAGGGACTCCCACCCCATGCATGAATTTTGTGCACCAGGCCTCTAGTTACAATATGTAAATATTTCACATTCACATGTTATACACAATTTTGCCTATCAAATGTATTTTAATAAAAATAAGTATATGATATAAAATATAATTTTGATTAGGAAACACCATCCTTTGGGATATGGTCCAGTCTTTTACTTTAGCTGTTGTGCCTCTTCCATTTCATTGTTAGGAAATGGAACTACCTGTTTCCAAAAGGCAGTTTTTATTGCCTTTTAAAAAAAAAATCTTATCTCTTTATCTAGAGAATAATTGTTCCTTTACTTACATGGCTAATGATTTTCATTCCAGGCCAGATAATTTTCAAAATCCTGACAAAAACCATATAAAATAAAGATGCTACGATTTAAAGTGTTAATAGCACCAAGAAACTGAATACAGTGGTACCTCGAGATACGAGTGCCCTAACATATGAGAGTTTTGAGATACGAGCTGTTGAGCGAGCGATTTTTCCTTTGAAATACGAGCAACATTTGAGATAGGAGTAATTGCTCAGATCGGCTGGCTGCACACGACCCACCAGTTTACCGCGACTCGAGCGTCTCATAGTTTCCCACGCCTCAAGGTTATGGAACGAATTAAACTCGTATCTCAAGGTACCACCATAATGGCCCCCACAAGATTTGCAGGTCCTAATCCCAGGGCCAGTGAATGTGTTACCGCACAGGACGAAAGGGGCTCTGGGGGTATGACTAAGGGTCCTGAGATCATCCTGGTTTATCCAAGTGGGTTCAGTGCAATCACAAAGGGAGTTCATCAGAGAGAAAGGATGGTCAGAGTCAAGACAAGACCTGAGGATGTTGACAGCTGTTGTAAGGATTGAAGATGCTATACTATTGGCTTTGACTATGGCCGTGAGCCAAGGAACAGCACGGTGACCTCTAAAAACTAGAAAAAGCAAAGACAAGAGTCTGGCCACAGACCCTCCAGAGGACACGAACCTTGCCAACACCTTGACTTTAGCCTAAGTGGACATGATTTTGAACTTCTGAATTCCAAAGGAGAGATGTGCCACTACGAAGTGGGCATTGGTTTCCGTAGCATTTGAAACGAATACATTTTAAACATTTCAGCTTTGAAATAAGAGAGTCTCCTTATGAAATTAGAGAGACGTCCTTTTAATAATAAGCTGGCTTGGATGTGGGACAACTATAGGGATATGTTTGTGGACTTCTGATTTTAGCTCTGAAATGAAGAAAAGCATAGAGGTCATCACTTCCATCCTCACCAAAAAGGAAAAAAAAAAAGGCGAATAAACTAAAAATCAATACACTTTTTAAAAACCTATCAGGAAACTGTCGTAACAGGGCAAGCTGCCACGTGTAATTTGGAGAGGGAGGTAAATACCCTGAATCACAGCGAAAGTCAGCTTGCAGGAAGTAGCAACTGCTAAAATGATGGGAGGAACACTTAAAAGGCACTTTAGGTGAATTGCTGGAGGCTGAGCGTGGATTAATTTGAGCGTTAAAACTCCTGAGGTCCCTTTCCTCGGATGCCCCCACATGATCATGGGGTTTGCCTACAGGAGCTGAGCTAAATTCTGACAGTAAAGACTGCAAAAGAATTTCCTGGCTTTTCAGGCAAAGGGGGGGCAGGTAACCAGTTTGAAATATGCCCGGAGTGTTCTTTCTAACAAAACTCTGCCCCGGAGGGTAAACTCTCAGAGCCTCATAAAACCAAAGAAAGCGGCAATTAAATACTGCAGCCTGTTTCACACTTTGATTCCACAGAGGAGGAAGAGAAAAAGCAACACTTCTGTAGGGCACATCCCCAGGATTCAGAGCCACTGGGGAAAAAAAAAAAAAGTTATACAGTAACACATGCTTCCACCTTAGGCAACTACACAATGAAAAATGGGTCATATAAAAATATTGCAGCTCTAGCCAGTTTGGCTCAGTGGATAGTGTGTCGGCCTGCGGATTCAAGGGTCCCATGTTCGATTCTGGTCAAGGGCATGTACCTTGGTTTCGGTCACATCCCCAGTGGGGGGCGTGCAGAAGGCAGCTGATTGTGGTTTCTCTCTGATTGATATTTCTAACTCTCTATCCCTCTCCCTTCCTCTCTGTAGAAAATCAATAAAATATATTTATTGCAATTAGGTGAAATAAAATGTTAAAAATAAGAGCATAAATATTTATCATTGAAAACAGATAAACAAAGAAACAATTCTAGTTCTTTGAAAGATTAATGACATTTATAAATCTTTGCCAGGATAACCACGAAATAAAAGAAGACACCAATTACTCCCCTCCAGAAATGAAAGGGGTGATTCCATGGGCATTGAAAAAAATAATAAGGGAATATTATGAAAAACTCTATGGCTACAAATTTGATGCTATAGAGATGAAATGGATTAATTCCTTAAAAGATACCAACTACCAAAACTCACATAAAGAGAAAAGCATAAACTGTTCTGGTACTGTAATAATGGCCATATATCATGTTATGAAGTTGTCAAAATCCATAGTGGCATAATACAAAAAGTGTTAATCTATAACTATAGATTTTGCTATAATCTATAACTTAAATTAGTAATACTATGTCAATTCTGGTTCATTAATTGTAACAAATGCACCATAGTCCTGCAAGGTGTAAATGATAGCTGGACTTGTGAGTGGTGAGTAATGGGAATTCTCTGTACTGTCTGCTCTAATATTCTGTAAATCCAAAACTGTTTCAATATAGTTAAAATCTTTTAATTTTTTAAAAAATAAGTTATGCCAAAACCGGTTTGGCTCAATGGATCGAGCATTGGCCTGCGGACTGAAGGGTCCCAGGTTCGATTCCAGTCAAGGGCATGTATCCTGGTTGCGGGCACATCCCCAGTAGGGGGCGTGCAGGAGGCGGCTGATGGATGTCTCTCTCTCATTGATGTTTCTAACTCTCTATCCCTCTCCCTTCCTCTCTGTAAAAAAATCAATAAAATATATATTTTTTAAAAAGTTATATTTTTGGGTCCCCTTAAATTTGTCTTTTAAATTTGTATTGAACAAAATTTCTACTAATCAATTAGTTGATGGTATCATTGCCAGGAGACTTCTCCTATTTTAATACTATACATATTACACCAATGCCATTTTTTATTTTTTTAAATGTCTTAGTATTAAAATGTTGGTATACTTTCGGCTTTCTCTATTGCCTGCTTTTCAATTTTTTTGTTCCAGAAATGTAAAATCTTAGCCTTTGTGGAAGAGGGATGATTTTGCTCAGTGTATTTACACTAATGTCATTCTGGCTACTTCTTCCTAGCAAAACAACAACAGAGGAAATGAGTCTAAGTACTAATTCCAGAAATGTATCTGGCGGACGTTATTGGCCTGATTTGTGACAAGAGGATTTTGGTTAGGCGCACCGGACCTAATTCAGACGGCAGATTTTCAATCACTTGTGCTGGGCTGAAGCGTCTGAGCAGATTTCTAAACAAGGCATTGTCCTCCCGAGAGGCAGGCTCGCTCCCTGCTCCTCCGGGGAATTATCTTTGGAAGTAGATGTGGCAGCAGCACTGAGGTAAAGAATTTAATGGAGGAAATGAGGCCACCATGGGAAACGTGGAAACAGAAAAATGCTCTCCAGCGACCAGAGCTATACCACAATTTGAATGAAACAGAGAAGATAAGTGCTGGATATCTTTGAACCAACTTTTTTCTCCTAGAAAAGCATCACTGGCAATAGGTCAGTCAATCTTCATTAAAGGACTTTTGCAAGAGTAAATAATGTGGAAATCCAAATATGGCTTAAAAGTTTAAAGGCAAGAATCAGTGGCAAATGAACCTATGCCGAATGCAGCCGTGCAGTGAAAAAATGCAACCTCAGCTCTAAGTTCTCCCAAAGCATGCTGGATATTAGCACACCCAAGGTTAATGAGCTATAAATATGTAGACAGTCTTTATTGTCCATGCAAATACAGCCTTAAACCTTGTAACAACACGTTTATGCCACTTATTTGTGTTTGATAATAAACTCCATCTGAGAGGCCTTCAAACCCACAGCATGCACCTGGTGCGGCTGCCATTGCCGGCATTGTAGACAAGGATGGAAAGCAGGAGCCTCTTCATCAACCACAGGTCTAGGCGTGGCAAGTCCGTAATTGGGGATTTTGGGTGCAAGAAGTGACTCCACTCATGATTTCTAATTAGACATTCTCCAGGGAGCAAAGGTGAGCATTGCATTAGGCTCTGGAGAAATTACAAGGTAAAAATCAGAGCTCTATCACGTGACTCTGACAAGAAATTGACAACAAAAAAATTCAGGTAATTCAAATAATTGTATTTCCTTTAAGCTATCAAAGAGCCAAATTCAAATGGTCTCAACTCTAGTAAAAGGAAAGGCCTTGCAGGAGAGACGAATGCAGGCTCTGTTCCACTCCAGAGACCACAGGAAGAACCACTGTCTGGAGCCATGGAAACAGGTAAAAAGTCAAAAGAACTTTCAACAAACTGCTGCAGGTTGTCAGTAGAGTTAAAGGCACATGCACCAGCATATAATGTGTGAGATATTCACATGTAAAAAAAATACAAAAAGTCTTAAACACTTTTTAAAAAGCTTTGTTTTCATTATTTTCTCACATTCTACCTAAATTGTGGGCCATATAGTCACTGAAATACAAAATATATTTCAATGATATGACTTAAAGATATTGCTACTGGTGTGTACATGGAAATCACCCTGGGCAATTAAAATATTGCCTTCTTTCCTAGGGAATAATGATGTTAATATTCATTAGTATCAGTTCTACTTATTTTAATATGACCTTAAATTTTTTGATGGGAATAATGATCCAAGTCTGAATATTCATTATTTTTTATGTCATTAGATTTTATTTTCATAGACATACACATAGGTAATTACACCAAAAAAAAAAAAATGGTCAACCTGGAAAACCTATTGTTTCAATATTAGTGAGACCTAACATAAAAGAGAATTGAGAGAGAACCTAAATGTCAAGCTGAGAAAAGATAGCCACATAAGGGCCTATTAAGCAAGAGAGAAAGTTCTAAGGTGAAATAAAAATAATGTACAAAAGGCAGGATCTTTGTTCACCATTAATGTAGAGCATTAACCTCCAGAGGGTCTGAACCCTGAGGCCTAGGTTAGTGCAGAGAGGGAAAGACATAGAATACACACACACAAATTTGATTTGTTAAATAATCTAAATTGATTTACAATGAAACATATTTTACGTCGAATCCTGACGTTGTGGGTTGAACTGTGTCCCACCAAAGGATGTGGAAGTTCTAAGCCCCAGCACCTGCAAATGAGATTATCTGCTGATGGAAAATGTGGGAGCCCCTTTCTACGTTCCCTGTGGTTCAGGGTTCCCGGTTCAGGGTTCGGATTCTGAAGGAGGCGGCACGCAAACAAAATGAGAGACTAGAAAACATTAATTTGGCGATATTGGGGGGCCAGGCAGGAGCTTTCCTCTAGTGGAAAGGACAACCACTTGCTCTGGCCTTTTTCTTCCTTTTATTAAGGTTTTGGGACACACCCCTAGCCTTTAGGCAGGAAATAACAAAACAGAAATTCACATGAAACAAACAGGTAGAGGCTGCTTCAGCTAACAATGTTTTCAACTAAACAGTGAGTAATTAGCTTTGACCTTTCAGAGCAGTTAAGGTTGACCAGCCTTCTGGTTTTCTGTTTATATCCATTTAGTGAGAACAATGTTTGGTTTCCAACAGGAAAACTCAAGGTGAGGTCATCAGGATGAGCCCTCATCCGTAGGATCACAGTGTCCTCATAAAAGGAAAAATTTGAACATATGGAAGGAAGAAGGAAAACACCACCTTCAAGCCAAGGAACACTCAACACTACTAGAAGCTCAGAAAGAAGCATGAGGCAAGTTGTCTATCACAGCCCTGAGAAGAAATCAACCCTGTTGACAGCTGGATTTCAGACTTCCGGCCTCCAGAACTGTAAGGCTATAAATTTCCATGGTCTCAGCCACCCATTCTGGAGTACATTTTTACAGCAGCCCTGGGACACTAATAACTCTGAGAGGAAAAAACTGTGAAGAAGAAGCTTGAAATGCATTTTGGCTGCGTGCAACAGAATATCTAAATGCTCTTGGCTTTAATTTATTGTGCTTGCTTAAAAAAAAAAAAATAAAGTTTGGAAGGACAGCGGCAACTGAACACTGTGCCGTAACTCACTGAAGGAATCCAAGGTCAAAATATTTCTGTTTTTATACTCTACCGGTTTTATTGTTGAGACCGTCCAACTTTTGATGCTACAAATGTGGCCAAAAGGGCAGAAGGTTTGGATAGTCACACAAACCACAGTTATGTCTTCTAGAATTGATGTTTTCTCAGAGACTTTCAGTAAAATGTATTTCTGAATCATTGTCTACAACTCTGTCACATGACCTATCTACGAAGGAGGTGAGAAAGCAAGTATTTCAGTATTTCAGTCTCTAACAGGGAGCCAGGCCTAAGAGAAGTAGCTTGAAAATAGTTTCTACTTTGCTGCACACATTGCTTCACCTCTTATTTAAAGATTTTCATTAAACATATCTTATTTCTATAAAGTGAAAATTACCTTCATCTTATATTGATGAATCTTATTTATATTGCTTTGGTATTACTTTTTAAGAAAAGGGATACCAATCTAAAGTTTTCCCGAATAGTCTACAGTTTATTAAGACATTAATTTAGTCTGTCAGCATATTATGCAGATTTTAATTTTTTAAGGCTCTATCTCAGTCTGTATCATTTGTACTAGACCAGAACATTCATGATTATTCTAAACATGTGTACCACCTATGTCTAACTACAAATGTAACTTGTCAGTACACTTTCTGAAATAACAAATAATATCTCAATGATGTCAAAATACCTGTTCATTTTGTAGGGCATGATAACATATGCTGTTTAAACAACTTAAAATCAGTAATGCGCTGAAATAAAACATAGTTTTAAAAATCAAAAGATAAAGGCAAGAACATGGTGATACTATTTATATATGGAATTTAAACAACCGAGCTCACAGGAACAATAGAATGATAATTATCGGGGATTGGAAAGTGGAGGGAAATGGAAGATATGACTAAAGCAGGGGTGGGAAACCTTTTTTCTGCCAAGGTCCATTTGGATATTTACAACAGCATTCATAGGCCATACAAAATTATCAACTTAAACATTAGCCTCCTACCCCAGCCAGTGTTGCTCAGTGGTTGAGCATCAACCTATGAACCAAAAGGTCACCGATTCCATTCCCAGTCAAGGTGCATGCCCAGGTTGTGGGCGGGATCCCCAGTGGAGGGCACACAAGAGGCAGCGGATTGATGTTTCTTTCATCATGGAAGATTTTATCTCTCCCTCCCCGCCCCTTCTCTCTCTCTCAAATAAAAAGATAGATAGATAGATAGATAGATAGATAGATAGATAGATAGATAGATAGATAGATAATAAAAATAAATAAAAAGCATACATTAAAAATTAGCCTCCTATATTTGGTCAAACATTTAATTAACTCAGCCCAATGCTTTGGTAGGGCCAGAATAAATAATTTTGAGGGCTTTATACACAGGCTGGACTTTCCCCAACCCTGGACTAAGAATACAAACTCCAGTTATAAAATGAGTAAGTTCTGGGGAATCTCATATACAGCATAATGATTATAGGTAATAAAACTCTCTTGTCGAGACCAGTTTGGCTCAGTGGATAGAGACTGAAGGATCCCAGGTTTGATTCCGGTTGGGGGCATGTACCTTGCTTGCGGGCACATCTCCACTGTGGGGCGTGCAGGAGGCGGCTGATCAATGTCTCTCTCTCTCATCGATGTTTCTGACTTTCTATCTCTCTCCCTTCTTCTCTGTAAAAAATCAATAAAATGTATTGAAAAAAAAACCTCTCTTATCTACTTGAAATTGCTAAGAGAGTGGATCTTAATATTCTCATGGCCAAAAAGAAATGGAAATTAGGTGATGTGATGTAGATGTTAGCTAATGTTATAGTAGTAATCATTTTGCAATATGCAAGTATAGAAAATCAACGTGCTGTTTATGTCTGAGTTTATAGGTGAAAAACAAACAAACAATAAAATTTCACCTTAAAATTTAAGGTGATTACACCTTAAATGTGTACAATGTTATATGTCAATTATATCTCGATAAAGCTTGGAGAAAAATAAAACAAATTGAATTAACATTTTTCAAGCATTTGGGAAACATCTCAAATCTTTAATTGTATAAATGTCCATGGTAAACAATGATCCTGGTCTAAAATATTTTATTTCAACTCTGCTTATGTCAGAAAAACCTATAGTTGTATTCACTAGTTCTCCTATTATTTTCCCTCAGAAACTGAATTATACAGAAAATGTTAACAATGGCTTCTCTTCCAGACAATTGAAATAGCTTTTGATTTTCATCTCTTCAGCTGTTTTTTTTTTTTACAACTAGCCACAATGAACTGTATTTTATCTTTATTCCACTCAGTTCTACTTGCTTCAGCCATTGAAATTTTATTGTTTGTTTGTTTTTCACCTATAAACTCAGACATAAAAGGAGATGTATTTTATTGAATTTATATTCAGAGTGACTAAGAGACTGCTGGAAATTCTGAAGGGATGATAATTTGGACGATGTAATGACATACTCATTTTACTTAAGGAAGAAGGAAATTCCACCCACCTTACACTTGTTATCATAATGCATATTAAAGAAAACTTTGCTTTATAACTCTTCAAATACAAATGACTCTGTACACGAGCCACAGAGTCTAGGAGAAAAAAATATTGGTCTCAAGTCACAAGGAAATCAACAATATAATACTGAAGGCTACTTTTACGTGAAATCCATAGTCGAACTAAAAATCTCTCTCTCTAGAATTTGGTCTAATCATGTCCCCTGTGAACATGGTGATTTGTATTGCAATTCCTTCTCAGTGGTATTGAAAAAACACACAGTTGTTATTATTTTCTGTCATAATATTAAAATTGAATCCTACTTGCGGGTCTAATACATTGCCCTTTATTTTGAAATACATAATTTAAAATTTGTAACAGATTGCTTAATTTTTCTTTAAGTGAGTGTGTTCATATTGTCTCTCTTTTTCCTTATTTTAATGCTTTCCCACCAGAATGCTATCAGCATTCCATTTGCCACTAGTTTGGAAATGTCACTTTTTAGGACCTGCCATTCTAGTTTTGTTTTGTTTGTTTTGTTTTCTATTACCAATCCACAAAATGCTGAAACTCAGACATATTTCTCTCCTGCAAAGGTACAATCCCATTGAAAGGAAATAAGAGTAGAGGGAAGGCAGTGGTTACACAATGTCCAGTAACTTGATAGATGATAAAACTGCAAGTTCAAGATACCTTATTTTTTCCCTCTCTCTCAAAAAAGAAAAATGAAAAAGTAAAGAACAGACTAACTACACACTCTCCTCAGGACAGAGAACCACTGTTACTGGTTAGAAATACAATTGAAATTCTTATGTGGGCTACATCTACTATATTTAATCATATACTGAGTATCCAAACTATTATAAAATAGATCATTTTTCTGTGAATTTATTTTTCAACAGAGAACAGAAGAAAATCTGCAGGTAAATAAACATCTGATAAACAGTTAATAATTTCGATGTTTATCCTGATTTCTGAGATGTTAAAACATAAATAATTTAAGTAATTTAATTAAGAAAGTCAAACTTTTATTCAAGAAGATTTTTAGAAAAAACTAATGGATAAACAAGACAAAAATTTCAATTTTATTTTGATACTAGAGGCCAAATGCACAAAATTCATGCACAGGTAAGGACCCTAGTGGATGCCAGCTGCCTGCTGGGGCCTTCCTTCATTCCACACCACCCCCTAGTGGTCAGTGCATGTCATAGTGAGCAATAGAACTCCCAATCTCCTGGTCGAACTCCCAAGGGGACACTTTGTATATTAGGTTTTTATATATCTAGATCTTTGAGGTCCTATCTTAGAACTCAGTCTTATTGCAGATCTCCAAGGTCCTGTTTATGACATAGGAAAAATCAAGACCTGTAGTCTCTAACCTTCTTTATTCATAGTGTCCCAGGCTGGAGTTAGCCAGTGAGAATCACTAGCATGGCATGCAGAGAGGAAAAAGAGAAATGAGTGTTCACTGTGTTGAATTCACAAAGAATCAGCAAAAAAGAATTGGGTTATCAGAGGTCACCAGATATAACTTGCAAACAAGTGAAGGATAATGCATTTGTTCTTAAATATCCACCCATATTCAGCACTGGCTGCATACATGTGTTAATGAAGATGTAATAAAAATAACCATTTTTAATCATAATAGAGAGTAGATAGTTTTATTCTTAGTTATTTTGTTAATAGATTACGTATATTGAATATCCATGTATTCATGAAACACACTGCACTTTGTCTTGTATTGTATTACCTGTTTGCTGTTCTGCTAAATTCTCTAAGTATATTATTACTACAAATTTTTGTAATAGTCTGACTGGAAAAATATTAGGCTAATGCAAATATGAGGCTCCCTTCCCTCTCCTAATGAGAAAATGTAAAAATTAATTTTAGCTTACTTGTAATGTAAATTTTCAGGGTTATATGAAAAAGAATTAAATATATACTCATGATATGTAATTAATTTATATAGTACACTATAAAATTATGAATGCATTTAAAAATACTTTCTGTCCTCACAGTTTATATCTTCATTCTATTCAAACCTTTCATATGCATCCATTGGCCTTACATGCTAATAGCACTTCACTAGAACCTGATTTTTTGAAAATTTTTATTATCCAGGTATGGTACTATCACTAGAAGTTGCATACTAAACCATGAAGTTAAGGTTGATTGTGATGTTCTCTCTTCTATATCTTTAGTAGAATTTTTTTCTTATTTATCTGTCACTTCCTAAGAGAGTCTCGTTAAAGCTATTACAATAATTGTAGACTTATCTACTTTTATCTAAATTTACTCTTTAAAATTTAATATAGATATATATAGTTATATGTAATTATCATCTAATATATATTAGATGATAATACATATATATATACATATATATATACATATATATACATACATATGCTGATTTCCATATAAGTATGTAAATATATAATGTGATCTATTTTTGAAGCTTTAATATTAGGCACCTATTTGTTTATGACTTACATTGTTTTCTATGTTGTATAAGAAGTCATCACAATACTAATAATTTTAAACATCTATTTCCATCTTGTAGTTTTGTGTCAGATTTTCAGTCCCATGTTGCTCGGTCTCTCTGGTCAGAGCATCTTTCTGGGCAGAAATCAGCACATCGGCCAGACTGAGTTTTCATCCGCAGCTCACAGAAAGAGGCTGCTCCTAACATTCTGCCTCTGCCTGTTGGTAGAATTCGTTTTCTTGAAGTTGAGGTCCCTGTTTGCTTACCAGAGGGGGCGGCTGTCAGATTCACGTTTCTTGACTGGGTAGGAAGTACAGTGGTACTTCGAGATATGAGTTTAATTCATTCCGTAAGCTTGAGGCGTGGGAAACTATGAGATGCTTGAGTCTCGGTAAACTGGTGGGTCGTGTGCAGCTGGCCGATCCACGCGATTACTCCTATCTCAAATGTTGCTCATATTTCAAAGCAAAAATCGCTCACTTGATGGCTCGTATCTCAAAAATCTCATATCTGGAGGTACCACTGTATACATATTTCAGGATCCATTACTGCACATTCTTGCACAAATCCATAAAGGGAGGCAGTAGATTTGAGGAAGCAGAAGTGCTAGCGAACTGGATAAGAAAAATGTGGTACAGAACATGCTACTGTGGGTGGAAGAAACAATAATATAGGTGTACCTACAGGAATATGACTAAATCTTAACATTAAACTGGTAAATACAAAATATAAGTTATAGACTGTGATCTGTAGAATAAAATAATATATGTAAATTAAAAATAATTGTATAAACTAACTTCATGTTAGGAAAGCAGTTAGCTTATAAAGAGAAGCACAACTAAATGTCTACTTTATATCATCTAAAATCATGAATTTGCCGAAACCAGTTTGGCTTAGTGGATAGAGCATTGGCCTGTGGACTGAAAGGTCCCAGGTTCGATTATGGTCAAGGGCATGTATCCTGATAGTGGGCACATCCCCAATAGGGGGTGTGCAGGAGGCGACTGATTGATGTTTCTCATTGATGTTTCTAACTCTCTATCCCTCTACCTTCCTCTCTGTAAAAATCCAATAAAATATATTAAAAAAATAAAATAAAATTATGAACTTTATCTTTCTCAAGCATCGTGTATATTATCCAATGGGGAAAATTTTCGCATTTTATATTACATTTAATGAAGTAAGAGAGAATTTGTCGAAAAAGAGATTTAAAGGCTCAAAATAGTAAAAATTATTTTGAGCTTAATGCATAAAAGGGTAAATAAAAATCTTTTGAAGATGTATTTTTCTTTTAAAAACAGCACAAAAGGATGTGTTTTTAAAAATCAAAACTGCTAAAAAAGACACCCAGTGACCTTTTGGGCCTTTTAAATGTTTTTTACAATTATTTTCTGGCACATAGCTGAAAGGACAGCAGAAATTGGAAAACTTTTTTTTTTTTAATATTTTATTGTTTTTTTTTTTTACAGAGAGGAAAGGAGAGGGATAAAGAGCCAGAAACATCGATGATAGAGAGACATCGATCAGCTGCCTCCTGCACACTCCCCACTGGGGATGTGCCCGCAACCAAGGTACATGCCCTTTTCAGGAATTGAACCGAGGACCCTTCGGTCCACAGGCTGATGCTCTATCCACCAAGCCAAACCAGTTCCGGCTGGAAAACTTTTTTCTATAAGAGATCAGATAGTAAGTATCTTAGGATTTTTTGACCCCATAGTTTCTGTTGCAACTCTACAAAAATTGGAAGAGATGACTAGTCATACACCTCTAGTTGGAGTAAACTAACTTTTTCCAAGTTTCTACCACAAGGTGTAGCCCATTTTAGCTTAGGTAGTAACAGTGTTGCATCTTTCCTGGTAACCCATAATGGTGTCTGTCCCACTTCCAACAGAAACTCAATGAAGTCAGGGAAGATAAAACTCATGCAAATTCAAACGAGTAGTGATTAATCCTTACCCCACCCCCAAATCAAACTTTAATAAAATAAAGTTATAACATATACCTTCAAAAGTCATAAAAATGGTTTGCCAAGAAGAATACGTATTTCTTAAAATGGGAAACAAAAGTCTGGGATCAATTTGTTTTAATTTCATAGTTTGCAACAGTCATTTCATAGGAATCTTACATATTTGTTGAGTGGATGAAATAGGAAATGTTTTTTTTTTATTTAATGTTAAGTGACATAACAAAAAGAAACAAAACATTTTGACTATGATATTAAGTCTGTAAGCAAACAGTGGAAAAGAGTAATGGAAGGAAGGGTGAGAAGGGTTAAGGAAAGAATTCATGCTTAGGGAAACATGACAATAATGAATATAGCAAAATGCCAAATATAAAAACACTGTACAGTGGCAATAAAAGGTAGCTTTAGCTTTATTTTCCTCCCTATGGGTTTCCATATTTCTTAATACTTTCTTTTTTTTTAATACATTTTTATTGATTTTTAGAGAGAGAGGGGAAGGGAGAGGGATAGAGAAATAGACACATCGATGGGATAGATCGGCTGCCTCCTGCATGCCTCCTACTGAGGATCAAGCCCACAATCTGGGCATGTGCCTGACCGGGAATTGAACTGCTGACCTCTTGGTTCATGAGTAAATGCTCAATCATTGAGCCATACCAGCCGGGCGTGTTTCTTAATATTCTCAACAATTATTTTACATTTAAAATTTTAAAAGTTATTTCAACTCTTAAAACCATCCCCTGATATTTTTCTAATTAAAAGTTAACTCAGTATTGTAAGGAAAATAGTAAATAACTCTGAACCTGAGCTGATAATAGAGCTGATAAGAATGGTGTGCACTGGTTTTCCTATTAATGATATCCACGAGTTTTCCTATCAGTGATAGGCAACTGATCTTGGGGGTCAACTCATCTGGCTGCCTTACAGAGTAAGTGACAGGATTCTCAGCGACTAGGCTATCCATCATCCAGTTCAATATAACGAAGTTATGAATATAATTTTCTTTGAAGGAAAGTTTCATTGCCAAAAAATTTAATATTCTTGTCATTTTGATTTCTGGGATGGCCAGTGGCAAATTGAATCAATTTCTACCTGTGTAACTATGTAAATAAATGCCATTGTTACTCCATCCTGCTGGCTGGTTTCCCATAAATTTAAAGGAACATAATAGCAGTTTGCTTGTGGTATTGATTTCACGACCTTGAAGGTGTTTTTAATCTGGGAAAAAGTAAACCTTTATTAACAACTTGTCTCTTTCCCGGCAGATAATTCTAAGTTACAGGGCTTCATTAGGAGAGGAAAACATCCAGTTGCAGTAATGGGGAGTGGTTAACATGATTTATTTAGCCCGCTGATTTTTACTTTTCCAAAAACAGAGCATTGGAGAATTTCATGTATATATTTATGTTATGTAATATTTTAGACATTATTTACTTGAAAGTAATGTTCACTTACATCTGGTCATTGAAGGAAACAAAAGCAAATGATGCTTTTCATCTTAATGCAACAAGACAAGGAACAGTTACTTAAAGGATCGAATCAATGAATCCCTTCCAATTTGGCTATGTTACAAAATACTAGTGATCTGAACAAATCTCTAACCCCATCTTTTTTTTTGCCACATTCACTAGATGCCTGTCTGACTCATGTGAAGTAGGCATCTCTCATGTCCCAGGTTACATGATCCATCAGTGTTCTGCACCTACCTTTGAAAGGACCTTTGATGGAAAATGAGCTAAAATCAGTACAGTGCTTCAGTATAAAGAAACTTACTCATCGTTACCATGGAAAGAGAATACCTCATAGAGAGGCTGGGGTTCATTCCTATCATCAAACATAGTTTTTAGGACACCCAATCAGTTGTTCCTAATGAGCCTTCATGTCAAAGGATTTTGGAAAATAATATCAAAATTACAGAATTTGACCCTGTGCAACTGCTTTGTTATCCAAATCATGGTGGGTAATAGGAGGAGAAAATGTTAAGTTTCACTCCATGGTGTAAATGCAATTTAATCTAAAACTGTGTTTGGAAGGCAATATTTTGAAAATGCTGAGCAGATGTACACCTGAGTGGCCAGATTGTTATGCATTCAGAGATCTCTAAATACATTTTACTCAGGTGTGGCCAGATTATAATGTATTTAGAGATCTCTGAATGCATAACCATCTGGCCACTCAGTGTATGTATGTATATATATTAGAGGCCCAGTGCATGAATTCATGCATGGGTGGGGTCCGGCCAGCCTGGCCAGGGGGAGGGGACATGGACAGTTGGCCGGCCTGCTTGCTGGTCGAACTCTTGGTTGAGGGGACAATTTGCATATTGGCCTTTTATTATATAGGGTATACGCTGAGTGGCCAGATTATTATGATCTCTGAATGCATGTCCCCTCCCCATGGCCATGCTGGCCGGACCCCACCCATGCACTGGGCCTCTAATATATATATATTATTATATACACACACACACACACACACACACACACTGAGTGGCCAGATTATTATGCATTCAGAGATCATCATACTCTGGCCACTTTGTGTATTTATTCACTACAAGCCAGGCATTTGGGCAGCTATTCAGCATTATACACCAGGGAAACAGGTAGATTAACCCCTTGAAGATGTAAAAGGTAGGAAATACAAAAGAAAACCAGA
>PVJN01035910.1:0-21818 GCA_004026805.1 Lasiurus borealis | reverse complement strand
GGAGGCCACCCCACCTAGCTACTCCATGAGGTCCATCACTGCCCCGAGGTGTGGCTGGGCCTGCTTAGCCACTCCAGTGGGGTCCTGGAAACATCGCTACCCCAGGAGGCATCCTGGGCCCTGGGAACATCACAGTCATGGGGTTGCTGAGACCCAGACAGGGTCTCTGGCCACAGATTCACAGCTTCGCAAAGACCAAGGGTAGGGATCTGCCTGACCTGAAGAGAGAGAGAGGTTCTGCAGTTGCCCCAAGATGCGGGTGGGCCAAGCCAGGGATCAAGGGGCATGGAAGGATGCCCAGGTGGAGGGGCAAGGACCTGCAGCCTTGAAGTGGGGATTGAGGGGTTGAAATGCCACTTCAGTGAAGGGGTGCCACACTGCAGGGTACCGAACTGACCAAGGTGATTCAGACAAGCTCTCAGTGCTAACTGGCCATGCCTAGGCAGCCTTCGCACTTCAGAGGCAGCAACTCCTGCTCCCATTTGACCCAAAAGCAAGCCATGCAGGCCTGCCCCTCAGCAGAGCATGCCTTGGTGGTGAGGGTGAAGCCTTCCACCTACTCTGGAGAAGTGAGGTGGGGCAGAGAACCCTAGAGAGAAAAGAATGTGGAGCATCTACAATGAAGAGGTGCTTGAGAAAGAGGTTTGGAAGCCTGACAAGAAGGTTTGTTCTATTTGCCCAGCAGCTGCCCCTTAGGAAGGACAGAGAGCATGCTCTGAGGGCTCCCTGTATGCTGAGTCAAGTACCACAGCCAACTGGAATTGGCCTCAGTTTCCTGTTCTGTAAAATGGATTGAGCATGTCCCACTGCCTTCACTGAGCTTAGATGACCAATTGAGATACTATATAAGGAAAGTGAGGGAAGAAGTGAGAAAGAAAAAGAATGGCGAACAACACAAAAGAAAGACTGGAAGGAACTTATAAACCCATTGTCACTTAAATAGGGAATATAGTCAATAGTGCTGTAATGATGTATGATGCCAGGTGGGTCCTGGAAATTTCTGGGAACACTTTGAAAAGCTTATGATTGTCTAACCACTATTCTATAATATAAAACCTGAAACCAATACAAAATAATATTGAATATAAAGAAATGAAAATTGGACTGAAATTTTTATAAATTTCAAAATTTAAATAAAGGCTATAAAAGAAGGAAGGGAAAGATTTAAAATAATGTTTTTCATTTTACCACTTTATTATCTTTTCAGTATGTGAAAAAGACAGTTTTCTTTATATTGTGCTTTTATACTTTTCTAAGTCATTAAACTTTGTATCCATTGGTTATGCTTATATGCATGCATACAACTCCTTTGGTTGATTTCATGTCTACCGCACCATTACCTAATCTTCCCACTGTAATTTGACAGTTTGTTTTATGCTTTACTGCCTCTGTATCTATCTTTTTGTTCACCAGTTTATAATGTTCTTTATTACACATAAATGAGTGAGATCATGTGGTATTTTTCTTTCATTGACTGGCTTATTTCACTTAGCATAATGCTCCCCAGTTCCATCCAGGTTGCTGCAAATGGTAAGAATTCCTTCTTTTTTTATGGCAGCATAGTTTTCCATTGTATAGATGTACCAAGTTTTCTAATCCATTTATCTGCTGATGGGCACCTAGGCTGTTTCCAAATCATAGCTATTGTAAATTGTGCTGCTATGAACATAGGGGTGCATATATCCTTTCTGAATGGTATTTCTATTTTCTTAGGACATATTGCTAGGAGTGGGATTACTGGGTCAAAAGGGAGTTCCATTTTTAATTTTTTGAGGAAACTCCATACTGTACTTCACAGTGGCTGCACCAATCTGCATTTACCCCAGCAGTGCACAAGGTTTCCTTTTTTTCTGCATCCTTGCCAACACTTGTCATTTGTGGATTTGTTAATGATTGCCATTATGACAGGTGTGAGATGGTATCGCATTGTTGTGTTTATTTGTATCTCTCAGATAATTAATGAATTTGAGCATGTTTTCATGTGTCTCTTGGCCTTCCTTTTGTCTTCTTTCAAAAAGATTATATTTAGGTTCATTTCTCATTTTTTTTATTGGATCACTTATCTTCCTTTTACTCAGTTGTATAAGTTGCCTGTAGATGTTGGAGATGAAACCTTTATCAGTGAAAACACTCCCAAATATGTTATCCCATACAGTGGGCTTTCTTGTTTTTTTTGATGGTTTCTTTTTTTTTGTGAAAAGGCTTTTTATTTTGATGTAGTCCCATTTGTTTATTTTCTCTTTAGCTTCCATTAACCTAGGAGCAGTATCAGTGCAGAAGTTCCTTCTGCATATGTCTGAGATTTTGCTGCCTATGGATTCCTCTAGTATTTTTATGGTTTCCCATCTTATGTGTAAGTCCTGTATCCAATTTGAGTTTATTTTTGTGTATGGTGTAAGTTGGTGGTCTAGTTTCCTTTCTTTTTTTGGCATGGATCTGTCCAATTTTCCCAACACGTTTATTGAAGAGACTGTCTTGACTCCATTGTATGTTCACACTTCCTTTGCCAAATATTAATTGAACACAGTAGTTAGGGTAGATATCTGGATTCTCTATTCTATTCCATAGGTCTATATGTCTGTTCTTATGCCAGTACCAGGCGGTTTTGAGAACAGTGGCTTTGTAATACAGCTTGAAATCTGGTATTGTGATTCTACCTACTTTATTTTTTTTCTCAGGATTGCTATGGCTATTCAGGGTCATATTTTGTTCCGGGTAATTCTATAGAGAGTTCTTTGTAGGTCTGTGAAATAAGTGGTTGGTATTCTAATGGGAGTGCCTTGAATCTATAGATTGCTTTGGGTAGTATGGACATTTTGATGATGTGGATTCTACCAATCCATCAATATAGTATGTTCTTTCATCTGTTTACATCTTCCTCTATCTCTTTTTTTCAGTGTTCTGTAGTTTTCCACTTATAGATATTTTACCTCCTTAGTTAAGTTTATTCCTAGGTATCTTAATTTTTTGGTGTGATGATAAATGGGATTGCTTTTTTAGTCTCTCTTTCTCTAAGTTCACTATTAGTGTATAGAAATGCCAGAGATTTCTTGACATTAATTTTGTATCCTGCTACAATGCCGAATTCATTTATTAAGTCTATTAGTTTTTTGATGGAGTCTTCCAGGTTTTTTATGTACAGTATCATGTCATCTGCAAATAAGGCAGGTTTACTTCTTTTCCAATTTGGATGCCTTTTATTTCTTCTTCTTGACTAATTGCAATGGCTACTATTTCCAGCACTATGTTGAATAAGGGTTGTGAGAGTGGGCACCTCTGTCTTATTCCTGTTCTTAGGGGAAATGGTTTTAGTTTTTGCTCCTATTTGCTGTGGCTTTGTCATATATGAATTTAATTGAGTCATTTATTTGTCATATATGGATTTTATTTCCACCTTGCTGAGAGTTTTTATCAAGAAAGGGTGTTGGATTTTGTCAAATGCTTTTTCTGCATCAATTGATATGACTGTGTTTTGGTTATGTGATATATCACATTTATTGATTTGCAGGTATTATATCATCCTTGCATTCCTGGGATAAATCCTACTTGGTCATGGTGTATGATTTTTCTGATGTACTACTGGATTCGGTATGCTAAAATGTTGTTGAGGACATTGGCATCTATGTTCATGAGGGATATTGGCCTGTAGTTCTCTTTCATTATGTTGTCTTTATCTGGTTTCGGTATTAGGGTGATGCTGTCTTCATAGAAGGAGCTTGTAAGTGTTCCCTTCTTCAATTTTTTTGGAATAGGCTGAGGAGGATAGGTTTTAATTCTTTCTTGAATGTTTGGTAACATTCCCCTGTGTAGCCATCTGGTCTCGGGCTTTTGTTTGCTTGAAGTTTTTGATGACTGCTGTAATTTCTTCCATAGTTATTGGCCTATTGAGATGTTTAAATTCTTTCTGATTGAGTTTTTAAAGGTTGAATTTTTCTAGGAATGTGTCCATTTCCTCCAGGTTGTCCAGTTTGTTGGAATAGAGTTATTAATAGTATTTTTTAACAATCCTTTGTATTTTGGTGGGGTCTATTGTTATTTCTCCTTTTTCATTTATGATTTTATTTGGATCCTCTCTCTTTGCTTCTTGGTAAGCCTAGCTAGAGGTTCATAAATCTTGTTTATCCTTTCAAAGAACCAGCTCTTGATTTTGTTGATCTTTTGTATTGTTTCTTTGGTGTCTATGTTGTTTATCTCCGCTCTGATCTTTATTATATCCTTCCTTCTACTTACACTGGGTTTTTCTTGTTGCTCTCTTTCTAACTCTTCTAGTTGTAGGGTTAGGTCATTTATTACCATTGTTTCTTATTTTTTTGCAATAGGTGTGTAGAGCTATGAACTTCACTTGCAAGACTGCTTTTGCTGTGTCCCATAGATTTTGGATTGTTGTGATTTCATTGTCATTTGTGCCATGATGTTTTTTTTTATTTCTTCCTTGATCTCTCTGGTTACCCAGTCATTGTCTAATATCATGCTGTTTAGTTTCCATGTGTTTTATTTCTTTGGATTGTTTTTATTGTAGTTGATTTCCAGTTTTTTGCCACTATGATCTGAGAAGATGCTTGATATGATTTCTATCTTCTTCTATATGAAGAGACTGTATCTATTACCCAACATATAGTCTGTCTGTGAAAATGACTCATGTGCAGTTGAGAAGAATGTATATTCTGTGGCTTTGGATTCAAATATTCTGAAGATGTCAATTAATTCCATTTGGTCTAAGATTGATGTTTCTTTGCTGATTTTTTTTTTTGTTTGTTTAAAGGATTTGTTCAATGATGATAGTGGGGTATTAAAGTCTCCTACTATGATTGTATTACTGTCAATCTCTCCCTTGATATCCTCCAGGAGTTATTTTATGTATTTAAATGTTCTTGTATAGAGTGCGTATATGTTTACCAAAGTATTTCTTCTTGTTGGATTGCTCCCTTTAGTATTATGAAGTGGCCTTCTTTATCTCTTGTTATATCCTTTAATTTGAGATCTACTTTGTCATATATAAGTATTGCTACCCAGCTTATTTTTCATTTCCATTCACCTAAAAAACTGTTTTTCATCCCTTCTCTCTCAGTCTGTGTTTGTCTTTTTTTCTGAAATGGGTTTCTTGTAGAAAGCAGATATATGGGTCATATTATGATGGATTCTTATCCAATCCATTACCCTATATCTTTTGATTAGAGCATTTAAGTCATTTATATTTAAAGTTATTATTGATAGGTACTTATTTGTCTCCATTTTTATTCTTTACCCCCATGTTCCTTCTTCACTTCCTATTTCTTTGTTTCTTTTCTTTTTTTTTTTTTTTTTTTTTTTTTTTTTTTTTTTTTTTTTTTTTTTTTTTTTTTTTTTTTTTTTTTTTTTTTTTTTTTTTTTTTTTTTTTTTTTTTTTTTTTTTTTTTTTTTTTTTTTTTTTTTTTTTTTTTTTACAGCAGACCCTTTAGCATTTCTTGCTTTGCTGGTTTGGTGGTAATAAATTATCTTAGTCTGTTTTTGTATGTGAAGCTCCCTATTTCACCTTCAATTTTGATTGATAGCCTTGCTTGGTACAGTATTCTTGGATTTACACCCTTCTTTTGCATAACTTTGTATATTTCATTCCATTGCCTTCTGGCCTGATGAGTTTCTGTTGAGAAATCAGTTGGTAGTCTGATGGGGGTTCCTTTGTAGGTAACTGTCTGTCTTTCTCTGGGTGCTTTTAAGATTCTTATTTTATAGTTTGTGTTTGCCAATTTAATTATAATGTGTCTTGGCTTCAGTCTTTTGGGGTTCATTTTGCTTTGGACTCTGTGAGCTTCTTGGATTTGTGTGAGTTTTTTCTTCCATATATCAGGGAAATTTTGTCATTATTTCTTCAAACAGGTTTTCTATTCCTTGCTCAGTTTCCTCTCCTTCTGTGTCCCCTTTTATGCGGATTTGTTTTGTTTAGTGTTGCCCCAAAGTTCCCTTAGGCTCTCCTCCTGCTTTTTAATTTGTTTTTCTAGAAGCTACTCTGCTTGAGTATTTTTTCTACCTTTCTTCTAGCTCACTGATGTAGTCCTCTGCTTCATCTACTTTACTCTTGATGCTTTCTATTGAGTTTTTTTTACAGCAGTGGTATCATTTTTCATATTGGTCCTTCTTCATTTCCTCTTGGTTCTTACTTATATTGTCAAATTTGTCTCCCATTCTTTTCAGCCACCTTATGACCATTTCTCTGAATTCTTTCTCTGACAGGTTGCTTGCCTCCATTTCTTTTACTTCCTTTTCTGGTGATGCCTGATTTCCTTTCATATGTAGGCTGTTTCTTTGTCTCCTCATGGTCTCTTTTCTCCACATGTCTGGTTATGTAGTTTTCTCTCTCTTTATCCAGGTGAAATCTGACCTTTCCATGTGGAGAGTAGAACTCCTCTGAATCCAAGTGTTTGAGCCAATTGAAGCCTGGTATTCTGAGGTTTGCATCTGCTCAGTGGATGCCTCAGCTGTAGACTTTCTGGCTTCCAGTAACATCCACTTTCCCTTTCAAGATGGCATGGTCTCCACATCCGAGCTGGCAGTTCCACGAGAAAAACCCAGCAGCAGTGGTACTGCCTTGTCAGGGGAGCCCCTTCCAACCATCCCCCACCTTCTCCTGGAGTGTAACTGTTCCTTAACTTGCCAACAAACACTTCCAGTGTGACCCTAGCTGTTCTCTCTATCTGCTCAGGAACAAGGCTCGGGACATGTCTGTCTATTCCTCCCTTCAATTCTCTAAGTCATTATCTTATTTTAATTTCAGGACAACTATAAGACAAAATAATTCCCTTCACTACGCAAAGAAAGGAAATCTTGCTATCTATTCCCAATGATTCAATCAGCAAGCCCTTATTTTAAAGTAGGGTTAGTAAAAATTTTTGTGAAGGGTCATATCTATACTAATAAAAACCTTGGGGTGATCAGGCCATCAGGAGAGTAGTTGGGGGCAACCGGGCCAGCAGAGGAGCAATTAGATGTTAATCAGGCCAGCAAGGGAGCAGTTAGGGGGCAATCAGGCAGGCAGGTAAGCAGTTAGGAGCCAGTGCTCACGGATTGTGAAAGAGATGTCTGTCTTCAGGGATTGTGCCTAAACCTGTAGTTAAACATTCCCCGAGGGTTCCCAGATTGGAGAGGGTATAGGCTGGCCTGAAGGACACCCTCTCCAGTACACAAATTTCATGCACTGGGTCTCTAGTAATAATAATAATAATAATAATAATAATAATATACTCTTAAAATAACATTACTTAAGTTATATGGTGTTTTTCAAATCTGTTCAAAAGTTTTTCTAAAATATCAGCTCTATAGGTATAACGCTGTAAACTAATCTAACCTGGGAGTACTCAGAAAAACATTCCCTAAATCTGGCAACCAACCATTAAAGAGAGTGATTCAGACTTACAAAAGGTAGAATGAGTGATAGCCCATGATTACATGACTAGCATTTGTCATTCTAAAACGCCTCATCTTTATGCTTCTTTCAAAGGAGTGTTAAAAGAAAAATAAATTTATCAGTAGCATTTAAGGCAAGCTGTTTTCTCCTTGGTATGGTGATAACTGGCTCAGAGCAATCAACCAATCAATCAATCAATAAGAAAGGAAAGAAATGATCACTGGTATTCTATGAAGGAAATGTCATCATACACAAGGGGAACTATAAGCAAATTTTGCAATTTAATAGACAAGCTACTCAAACTCCCCATTGAAACATATATTAAGCTTTGGTACCTGTTATTACCTAGGAGACAAAGGGAACTAACTGTCTTGCCTGAGTCTTCTGTCTTTGCTTTCATGGATTCTAAAAAAAAGATTATTCTAGACTGGCAAATAGTCTGTAAATAATAGTTTTATTCCTCTGCACAACTTATCATTATAATGAAGAAGAAGAATACAAAATAGTCTGATAAGACAAAATTATAAATACAAGCAAAGTTGGCATGTCTAGGTTTTATTTTGGTATAAATCAAATGATTTACTTAAATTTTTTATAATATCTCTGCAACTTATTTTCTTAAATTTAGCTAAAAAATATGTAAGAGTCTTCTTTAACTGAGTGGCTGCTTTGAAGCAGATTGTTAGTTGAATTTCTACAAGTAATTTTTTGTAGGGTTTATTTATTTTTCAAGAAAAAGAAAAATTACTTACTTTTGAACCAAATTTTACATAGCCAGCTGGACTCTTGGGAAGGTCTCACAGTTAGGTATAAAGACTCTCCCTCTAGCAAAGACTGAGAATCTTTTTTTTTTTTTTCTCTCTCTCTTCTCTGCAGAAACCAGTCTGCAGTTAACCTCAGGCATTTCATAAGGGTAATTATTGACACCAGACTTTCATTTGTTTGTTTGTTCAGAGACAGAAGGGGGATCAATCACATTTCAATACCTTTTCTGTGGCATTGCTAAGATTTTTGAAAAGTTGAATGTTTAGTCAATAAAGGAGAAGGCAATAGAAATATATACTTTCTCTTAAGTTCAACTCAGGTTTGAGGGGCAGTTACATCTTGGACTCCATCATAAAGTGGGAATGGAAAAATAATTCTAAACTGGCAAATAGTCTGTAAAGAATAGTTTTATCACTTTGAATATCCTATCATTATAATAATTGGAAAAAGTATTATTTTTAGCACAGTATTATTAAGACAGTAAAAAGTAGAGTAATTTTTTTACAAAATTGATTTTTTTTTACAGAGAGGAAGAGGGAGGAATAGAGAGTCAGAAACATCAATGAGAGAGAAATATTGATCAGCTGCCTCCTGCACACTCCCTACTGGAATTGTGTCTGCAACCTTGACCAGAATTGAAACTGGGACTCTTGAGTCCACAGGCCTATGCTTTATCCACTGAGCCAAACTGGTTAGGGCAGGAGTAGAGCAATTTTTATCTCTAATGCAGCAGAAGCTTATCACTATGACTCTCAGTAATCAGATTACCATGTATCTTGATGAAGATCAACAGGAATACAAACCTGTTTAGTTAGAGACAGGGTTTATAGTGCATCTTCCTTAGCTAATGAAGAAACCACTGTGTCTTTTAGCTAGACATGCTTTCTATACATTCTCGGTTATACTGTAAATATATAGTAATGAAAATGTAACTCTAAAAAGCAATTCTGTAAAATATTAAAGAAAAACTAAACCATGGCAAATCACTGATTGCTCATGAAGATGCCTGAATCAATACAAGGTATCCAAGAGTAAAGCCTGAGAATGATGGATACCTTGCCTGGCATTTTCCCTCAGTCCTTCTTCTAGAAAAAAATAGTTGCCTATTTATCCCACTGTCTAGAAAAAAAATGACACCCATTTACACTAAAATTTTCACTAAGTGCAGTTTACACTAAATAATGTCAAGGAAAAGAACTAGCAAGAGAAAATTTTAAGACACCCATAGGGAACATTTGGGAAGGAGTACCTGAGATCTAGGCCATGAATAATGAGGTAATTAAAGTCATTCTTAAGTTGCTGAGTATCACAACAAAGTAAAACTGTAGACAGGTTTAAAGTTTAGAAAGCTTTTGATACCAATTAAGAGATGACAATTTTCACTGTTGTTTTCACCTTTTCTTCCTAATTGAATTAAGCATTTCTGTTTGGCATTTGTCCTAAGATATCTTTACATTCATCTCAATACAACTAAGTCAATCAGTCTTCTTAGTCCCAAGATGTATTTACCAATGAATAAACTGTGGACCAAAAAAAAATGTATTTCAATGATTTATTTGCCACAATACAGCTCTTGGTCAAAAATTCTCCATAAGATTTGTTTGTGTCAATGTATACTTTCTAACATGTTAAAATGAAACTGTAAGTTTATAAGTAGGTGAAATACCCTGAAATTCTATAAGCAATGAACTAAATGAGATTAAAACAATTACTGTTTTGCCACAATAAAAAGAGAAGGAGAATGTGGTCTTCTTTGAAGATAGTCCCACTTAAGAAAATTAAATGCTCTATGGACTCTTCTTAGAAGGTACCTCCATGTCACAGAACTAAAAAAGGGTTGATTATGGTTAGACTCTATGTAGTTCGAGTAATTGTAAGTCTTTTAAACAGATTAAACCAACACTGGAGTAAATTTTATATGGTATCAGTATTTTCTTAAGCAGGTTTTCTTAAGCAGTAGTAACCAGGGACTTGCCATATTCATTTTTGTATCATCCCAGCATCTAAAACATTACATTGAATATTTGAAGAACTACAAATCTTCAAGTAATCAATGTTTCTAAGAAAAATTAAGTAAAATTACATACAATTGTTTTTCCAGATATAACTTTGATGAAATGCTAGCATTTATAAAGCTTCTCTTAATTTATCATATCCATTGAAAGCACTCATAAAAGTGGCTCAGAATATTTTCAGAAGAAAATGTGGGTGGCATCCTCTAGTGCAGTGTCTTCAAATGAAAATATAGTGAGAGATAAGAATTATCTTCATATCCAAACTGCTGAATAAGAACAAGATTCAAAAACAAGGAAATGCCCACACTGCCAAAGATAGCTTGTTTCTGGAGCATTGTAGTACTAGAGATTTACTGCTTATTTAAATGCAAGAGGCCATTACTTCCTCCAAGAACAAATTTTGTGAACAGAGATGAACCTAGGAAGCTTTTAGCCCATTTCCTGAATCATAAACAAAGAGCTCCATACACAGCAACTCTATGAGATGTAAAGGGAAGTATATTATGTGATCCTTATTGAATTACTCAAAGCCTCAGTGAAGCTCCCTTCAGAAGTGATATAAATCAAAGCTAACTGCTTCCATAGAAAAGCAATCAAGTTTTTAAGAGAATATTTTTGTTCTTTAGGTTGCACAGTAAGATTTAGATGCTTCTATTAGAAACTTTGCTGTGGAGCATACTTATATAATTATAAAAATTCAGCCTAGAAAAACTCATGGACAGTCTTCCAAGGGAATTACATCTTTTAGTTACAAGTTTTAGACACTTTATAGAATTATTTCCCCATCTACTTTCTAAACACACGCACACACACACACACGCACACACACACACACACACACACACATCTCATTTGGATATTGAAAATTAGTACCTTAAATAGGATGACTTTTAGAATGTTTACATTTTAGTATTATAATCTGCTTTGAAATAAGTGCATTTTGTGTGTTTATAGAAAGAAATAAACCCCTAACAGAGCTTACATATTGAGAAAAATATCTAACCACAAGAAAATGTAGCTTTAGGGACAATTTATGTTTAAAAATGTGAAATTATTCCCTCTCCAGAATCTCTTACATTAATCTAGAACCTAGATGAAATTCCACAGACGTACTGAAATATGTCTTTAAAATAAGGCAAAATGACAGTGACTTCCTTGCTAAAAATAATTTGCTGCAAGATGTAAAATTCCTTTGGGCATCCATAGGAGGCATTCATTTTCCTTTCTGTCATTGCCTTGTGGTCAAATATTAACCGATGCTGTAGATTTTTAAATGCATGCAAATCTTGCACTCTTTTCAAGATGACTTTTGCCTCTTAGTATGCCAACAATTATTTTCTAGAACTGCAAGTTAAAAGAACTAGCTTTTATTTGTTGCTTACTTTGAGAATCTGGGCAAATCCCAATACCTTCCAAATTCTGTAATTTTCAGAAAAACATGCCTCTAAAATCAGTTACAAATTAAACCTTTCAGGACATCTTCAATAATAAATTACCATTCAGTTGAAAAGTATTTTTAGATTAGTCCTTTTGTAGCTGTGACTGTGCTAGATTATGGATAATGCAAAATAACCACAAGGCATAGTTTATGGCATTAAGGAGCCTGTATTTCATTAGACTAAGATAAAATATAAAAATATGGTAATAAGATAATAAATGTATGAAACTCTATAGTGATATTATAGATGTCTAAGAAATCAATACAATTTATCTGGGTTGGAGAATTTTGTGAAGAAAATTCATCTTACCCTGGGCAGAGTAATTTAGGCTTGGTATGATAAATTGTTCAGAGTAATTGTAAGTCTTTTAAACAGATTAAACCAACCAACACTGGAGTAAATTTTATGTGGTATCAATATGCAGGATATCTTAGATGATACAAGCGTTTGTTCTAACTGGAAGCCCAACATACTAATACAACAAAGGCCTGGCCTACTTGGTGGGTTGGGAAGAGAGAATATTGACATTTGAAAGAAAAAAACAAGTAGATTTTTGTAACTTAGTGGACAAAGTAGAGTGGGACTATTATTTAGAATATATAGTAAATGAGTTAACAATCAGGCACCTTTAAAATATTGACTGCCTAAGTTTGTAATCTGAAAACAGCCTGAGATAAGGGCATGGATATAAGTCATTTATTTGGGAGAACTTCCACAGAAGGAAAAGTAAAAAAGTAGTGAGAAAGACAGGGAAAGGCAAAAAGCCAGTAAAGCTACCTTTAATAGGCTGATTAAGAATGTGGGCAAATACAGGATTCATTTCCATTGGGACCTCTGAAAACACTGTACTTAACTAGCATGTTTCAGAATTTTCCCACCAAAAGCAGGAGAGGCGAGTGAACTCAACCACTGAAGTCTATTATATTGGTTGAGGGCTGCTCCCTATGGCATCATCTCTGTACTTCTTTTTAAAAAATTAATTAATATATTTTTTATTATTTTCTCCCTATTGCCCTCCCCATCCCCCAGTACATGCCCTCATCCTTTCCCCCTAACCCCGCCTTCCCCCATTGCCCTGTATCCACTGGCTATGCCTACACACAGATATACACAAGTCCTTCGGTTGATCTCCTATAGGCCCCTCCTCCCCAACTTCCCCTTTCTTCCCACTGTAGGATAATAATAGCATGTAAGGAAAAATATCTGGTGAGTAAATTACATCTCTGTACTTCTGAGCAGCCTCTCCTTCCACTTTGGAGATGGCCCTGAACAGCAGGCAGAGACCCAGGGTATAATGCTGAAGTGCAGCACTAGCAAGGGTACTTTATAACCACAGCTGCACTGAAATCATGTTGGGACACAGAATGGCACACTGTGACCAGCTTCTTTGATCACAATGCAATCAAACCCCCCAGAAAGGGGTATCACATGGAAAGGAGAGAGAGAGAGATGGAGGGAGAAATGGAGCCTTGAGGTTTTGGACTCAAAGGTCATTGAGTAGTCATTGAGTATTCTCTTCTGTGAGACTTTGGGTGTTGCTTCCCTTAAACTTTCTCAGTTTTTACATAATACATATATTTTTAAAATATATGTTATTGATTTTTTTACAGAGAGGAAGGGAGAGAGATAGAAAGTCAGAAACATCAATGAGAGAGAGAGATCGATCAGCTGCCTCCTGCATGCCCCACAGTGGAGATGTGCCCGCAAGCAAGGTACATGCCCCAGACCGGAATCGAACCTGGGATCTTTCAGTCCGCAAGCCAACGCTCTACTGAGCCAAACTGGTCTCAGCACATAATACATATTATTGTTAGAAGAACTCAATGAATTAATGTATGTAAAATAATTAACCCAATGCAAAAAAATAATAATAATCCCCCAAAATATTGGGTCTGAAAAATATTTTTTAATTGGAATCCCTAAGAAACTTGCACAGGAAAAAATAAAGCTAAAGGGTCAAATTTATAGTAATTCCCAATATAGGACCCACAAAATCGAAATCAACATTTTGGTATACATTTTTATTCCAGTGACAGGACTGCTGATGACCCAGATTAAAATACTTAATGAAACTCTGAAATAATGCAAGCAAAGAATGTGCCTAATATCTGAATACCACCTCATCCCATTAAAATCCTCCCTTTCATCAAACTGCAGTAAAGTATCACTCCACAGCCACTCCTCCCTGCCTCTGATCTCTGACAAATATGCTCGTTTCTCTACAACATGTTACAGGCCATGCACCTGTGTTCTTTCCAAGAGGATGAGCTGCTATCAACAGTCCTCCTGCCATGAGTTGTCTGACTTTTAGACTTGAAAAAGGAATGCTGTTCATTCCAAGTGCATGTCATCAGTTCCATCATGCACACCTACCTGCAGCAGACAGTACTAAGGGAACCAGTTTTAAAGATAGTTAAAGCTCAACTAAGAAGCAATCTGATTGCATGAGCATGGCCAATGTTGCCTCCACCTTTATTCATTGTAAGTCTCAAAGGCAGTAGTTTCTATAGAAGTAGTACTATAGTTCAACTTCAGGAATCACAGAGAAATATTTATAGACACATATAGTATTAGGTCTATAACAAATATATAATAAAAGTTAGGTCCAAAAATAACCTAAGCCATTCAGACTTTCGTTATAAAATGGAAAAACAGAGATCCAAACATTAAATTACCAAAACACATTAAATTACTTGCCCATAGTCACACACTGGTCCCAGTACCATATAAACCATACAGACCCCATTTTATTTCTTCTTCTGCCCTTCCAAACCCTCATGTCCCAAGTTGAAGCTTAAATTTCTACAGGGAACTGAATAGCTATACTGACTAGGACAAACGAAATGCCAATGACAACAATAATAATTCCTAGGACTACTTCATAGTTTCAAGTAAAGATTAAGCTCTGAATATTAACAAGAAAAATATATTTCTTATCATCATTCCACAAGTACTTGTTGCATACCTATTACATAAGGTGCCATAAGATACAGCAATGAATAATAAAGTTATGGTCTCTAAAATCTATTTTAATAATTTTGTTTATATAGCAGTATACAATCTCATTCTTACAAATGAGAGCAGGAACAGATAATGGTTATCAAACTTTTAATGGAATGCTCCAAAAGCACCTTCTCTGTGGCTTTTCCAAGCACACCTGCACTATCACACAATAAAGAAAACTTGATAAAATGACCTTGACAATTGGGTTAAAAGTTAAAGTATGAGTTATACTAAATTTGATTGTATTGATTGTATAGAGCTACACTAAGTTCAATCATATTTGAATTTATGGTCCTTTGCAAATGGTATTTTTGAAAAAAATACACATTAGGCTATTTTTAAGATTGCATCAAAACTTAAAAAGTTGTACAAATAGGAAAAAAAATTTCTTTGACAAAATTAAAATCTAAAATGAAGCATACTTAAGCATAGTTCTAAATATATGTAGTATCAGAAGGTTTTTAACTTCAAATCAATTATCAGTGCTTAAATTAGCTCTTTTTTTATTAACTAGTCATTTTTCTAGATTATATGTGGAAGTTGTAGTAAGTTATTATATGAATTGTCTTTTTTCTGGGTAAGAAAAAATTAATAAGAGCATTCATTAAATATTGCAGAAAATACTATGCTAATTTTGACTTTTCTGACCAATTTCTTTTAAGATGGAAACAGTCTAGGGATCATTCATAATAGGAGAATGATAGTGTTTTGCTTCTTTTTTTTTTTCATGATCCTTTTGGCTTTTTTTGCATAATTGACAAGCTTTTCCTAAAGTATATATGGAAATACAAAAAAAACCTACAGTGGAAATAATCTTTATTTTAAAATATATTTTAATTGTATTCAGAGAGGAAGGGAGAGGAAGAGATAGAAACATCAATGATGAAAGAGAATCATTGATCAGCTGCCTCTTGCACACCCCTTACTGGAGATTGAGCCCACAACCTTGGCATGTGGCCTTGACTAAAATCTAATGCAGGACCCTTCAGTTTTCAGACTGACACTATCCATGGAGCCAAAATAGCTAGGGCAAAAATAATCAATCTTGAAAAAGAACAAATTAGAGAATTTACACAACCTGATATCAACACTATTAAAACAAAGTTATAGTAATTAAATAAACGTGATATTGGCCTAAGAATAGATAGACAACAGATAAAAGGAACCAAATAGATATTCCAGAAACACTTTGAAACCATTTGAATTTTGAAAAATATGCCAAATCAAGTTAATGAGGAAGGAAAGAAAATAGTGCTGGAAAGAAAAATGAAATTACCCTATCTCACACAATTTGTTGACTCAAGACATAAATATAAAAGCTAAAACTCTAATACATCTAGGTAGGAAACAAAACAAAACAAAAAACTATCTTTATAACCTTGTCTATAAATAGTTTTATTTAAAAAAAAAACACAGAAAATACAAACCATGAAAGGAAATAACTTGATGAAAGGCATAGCACCAAAATTTAAAACCTTTGCGCATGTAAAGGCAATGGCAACTCACAGATTAGAAAAATTATTTTTGAATCAAGTATTTGGAAAAGAATTCCTACCAAAATATGTAAAGAAGTTAAACAACTTGATAATAATTAAAGACAAAAAATTTAAAATTAGACAAAAGGGTAAAACAGACACTTTATAGAGAGAAATATCCAAAAATCAGACAATATATTCTCAATGTTATTAAACATTGTGGAAATGCAAATCTAAACCACAGTAAGAAACCCTTACATAATACTAGAATGGCTATTAAAATATTAAGAAGGTCAAATTTTGGCAAATAGGAAACTCATACATTATTGGTAGACATAAAAATAGTACAATCATGTTTTTATTTTTTTTATTAAATTTTTAAAAAATATATTTTATTGATTTTCCACAGAGAGGAAGGGAGAAGGATAGAGAGCTAGAAATATCACTGAGAGAGAAACATCAATCAGCTGCCTCTTGCAGGCCCCTACTGGGGATGTGCCCACAACCAAGGTACATGCCCTTGACCAGGGTTGAACCTGTGACCTTCCATCGCTCTATCCACTGAGCCAAACCAGTTTTGGCTGCAGTCATGTTTTTAAAAAAAACACTATTTGGAAGTTTCTTAGAGTTAAACATGCACCTACCTTATGACCCAGTGAATTTACTCCAAGCAATTTACCCCAAAGAAATAAAGCTAATATATACAAATAAAAAGACAAATAAAAGCATGGCCACAGCAGCTTTATTCCTAGAGCCAAAAGTTTTGGAGTTTTTTTAATGCCCACCTGAAAATTGTGATATATTCAAACAATGGACTAGTTCTCAGTAATAAAAATGGTATATTTTACAAAAATACTCATTAAGTTATTTTTAAGTGTATTTATAATGTTCACAACCACATGGATGAAACCAGATACAAAATAGTATTTACCATATTTCATTTATTCATATAGTTGTTAGAACTGTTAACTAAACCAAAACAGCTGTTGCCTCTTTTGGCTAGGGAGGAAGATTGACTAGGAAGAAGACTTTTAAAAATAAATTATATTATGTGATGAAAATAATCTATTCCTTTATAAAAGTGTGGCTTTCATAGATGTCTTCATTTGCCAAAACTTATCATACTGAACTCTCAGATCTGTGCATTTTGCTTTAGATCAAATATGTCCCTATTTTTAAAAAGGGAAAAATAAACTCTGATGAATATTGGAGATCACACCTTCTAAAAATATATTAAACAAACAAAAAATAGTAAATTTTTATTTTCCTCCCCAGTATAAAGTATATATGATCCTTCATTATCATTCATTGATCTGCCTCTAAGTCTGGAAATTATTGAGGAAAGCTCTAAATGTTTTAGTTCCTATCCATATTTAATGAAAGAAATCTACCCTAAGTTATAAGGTAAGATATATTTAAATTTTTTTAGTCAAACGATACTAATTTTCTCCTTATGTGCTTATACTAAATAAAACCTTATTTCATCTTCATGCTAAATTTGATAGCAAGAAAATAGAGTTTAATAATTTAAAGTATGATGTGTACTTCTGAAATTCTTTTGTTATCTATTTACTAAGGGCACCTTAAACAATGACTACATTTACCTAACATCTTTTTTTCTCTCTCCAAATACTTCTTTATATTATTATTTGCAAAAATTTAGTAAATCATGATTTCAAGTTGAGCCATCTTGGACACACAGGCAGGATTTAGATAACCTTTGGTGATTTCTTCTGATGTCTATTCAGAAAAGCTAATTTTGACCTCCTATTTTATGGGCTTTCATTCCTGAAGCTGAAACCATTTATTCATTCAATAGTGCTTTATTTCTATTCCATATTCCAAGGTGCCTGAGGTTGGTGATGAGACTTTTTAATATAGAACTAAGATTTCTCTGTCTGTATAATAAGAACAAATTCACCTTAAAAAAAAAAAGCAAAGTACTTGAATAGGGCAATCTCTGATAAAGAATGGGTAAAAAATGGTACTTGAATCTTCTAAATTAGAGCATTAGTTCTTGTCCTTTAGAAGGAAAAAAAATCAGAAGGACATTAGACTGAACTAAATTGAACAGAAGAGCCAATAGTGAAGAATAAACTGGAAGGTGCTCAAATCAGGAGAGTAAAGGAAGGTAGACTGCTTAACACTCAGGGATCTGAATCACGTGACATGCTCTGCAGTGGTACCCAATCAATGCTTCATGGTTTCTCCAGAGAGAAAAACAGTGTTCCCTATTCAGGCTACAGATACCCAAGAAAAGCTGTTTATGTCAGATGTTAAAATAGCTGTTCAAGCCAAGACCTTAAGCAAAGTTAAGTAAAAAATGAGAAAATTAACTGAATATGTTAGATCTAAAATAAATAAATAAATTCATGAACAAAGGTATATTTTTGGCCTATGACTTTTTAAAAAAGAGTAGCTGTCAGTTTTTCTTCTATGAAATAAGGCAGATTAGAGGATTTCTTAGTCCCTTCTAATTACTAGAATCTATGTTTATTGCCTCAATTATCTGAATATTTCAAGCAAGTCTATTTGGGACTTGGAATATTTTTCAGTTTACTTTGCATTTGTGGACACAATCTTAATGATGATTTGTATTCCCATTGGGAAACCTTTTAGTTTGGAGGAATATCGCCAATAACTACTCTCTGTGGGAACCTATGCCTATGATATATTTACAAGGTTGTGCTAGCATTAAAAGGCAGAAGTTTGAATGCTGTATATTTCCTCTGTAATCAAGGGTTAAGAGCTTTGGTGCCAAGATTTTAAATTTAAAATTCAAATATTCCTCACTTTCTAAAATACCTCTCAAACTAAGGCTTTGAACATCAACTAGCTTGATTAAGCAAAAGAAAATTTCCTTTCTGGATGAAATTAAGCATTTCTTTGATAATTCAGAGATTTATATATCTCAAATCCAAAGCTAATATAGAAGCATAAATATTATAATTACATATTTAATAAAAATAGCTTTATTTTCAGAATAATGTAAATCCAGATTAAATATAGTGAACACACAAACCCAAGAAAAGGACACCTTAAATATTGTTTTAACCAAGTGAATAGTAATTAGTTATTTTAAACATATTTCTGTTGTAAAACCAGGAAATCAAATCATAATGAAGTCCCTAATAAGATGGCTATGTAATTACAAGTAGTTCAAAGAGATGCTAGAGGTATCTTTTAATTACCAAAGGAAACTTCTTAAAGGCAGAGATCCAACCTTATTCCTCTTTGTGTCTCCCACAGCACCTGTCCTCACAGGAACTGCTCAATAAACGTTATCTGATAGGAGAGGGAGGAAACCCCTGCCACCAAGAGAGACACAAAATACCCTCCAAAGAAAAATTGAATAAGATTTGGAATCTAGGGTCCTCCCCAGACTCTCCGTTTTCAGAGGAGACATGAAATCTGTTTAACAAGCACCCTGAGTGAATTTTATGATTAAGCAACTTGGGATATAATACAATGGAAGATTAAACTGGGAGAATCACAAGATTATAATTTAACACATTAGGTTGCCATAATTTGTCCTAGTCTAACTTTCCAGCATTATCTCTCTTAATCCTCATTCAGAATCATTTTGTGACAGTTAGGTTCGTCCACAGAAAGCATGGTGAGTGGAAAGAGTATAGCATCACCATCAATATACCTGAGTTTGAATCCTGGTTTATTCCAGTAATAGTTTTATGATTCCGGCACTGTCAATAACCTATCTTGTCCCTACATCCACTATACTATACTCTTGGCATTTTAACTGGAGTGGCAGGGGGCAGGGGAGGAGGAGAGAACGTATTGCCTCTGATTGCAATGACTACAACCAATCTAGACTTGTCTTGACACCTGAAGTCAGGCTAGTGCTGAGTATCCTTCTACCTTTTTTCTTCCTACTGTTGAGAATCATGATCATATCACAAGCTTAGGTTGATCAGTGTTTACTTTGACACTGGTCATATTAAGTGACAACTTTCTAGTTTTGCTGCAACCGTAAATGTGATTCATATAAAGGACATTGATATTATCTCCTAGTTCTACAGAGACATCTCCTCAACACTATAACATTGATTTCTAATTTCCTACACTTGGCACTATTCAGATGCCTTGATGCCAGACTCAGGATGACTATGTATTTGTGACACAAGAAGGATTAACTGCTCCAAGAAGTCACATAATGCTCAAGGCCACAGCTCATATCTTCTAGTCACATAATGGATATATGTCTCTTGCACTGTTATAGTTTGAATTATGTGCCCTTTTATTTAAGTGTCACAAATTTGAAATTACTAACCTTTGCCATGAATAAAAAACTGAACCCAGATGGCTCTGAAGAAGAAACCCACTTCTATATAAAATCAGTGCCTAATCACATACTAAGTGGGCAAGCCATTTACTTAAATAGATAACCCTGTGTGGGTTATAAGCAGATATGCTTAGGCAAGAAAGTAATCAAACCTCTCTGAGATCCATTAAATGGGACCCAATACTAATATATAGTTTTGAATAAAGCACCTGGCATAGACAATGGCATATTATAGGAAATCTCTAATTGTTAGGTCTTTTATCCTCCTTTCTTTACCATATCCAATATATGCCCTATGCACTTCCCGTGTGTGAAGATTTGCTCACACTTAGCCCATCTCCTATCTCACCTCCATCAAGCCTATTCAAATCAATTTAGCCTTCAAGAACCTATTCAACCTTGTAAGACAACCCCTCTACCTTTGTCCATTCACTCTGAGCCACAAGAATCCTTCTGTATTCTAGAATTCATGTAATTGTTAGAAAACAAGCTAGAGTCTAACCAAATATTAACATAAACTTCTGTCTAAGATATTAAATGTGTACACTTGTTCTACGGAATAAGCTTGAAAGGGAAAAGACAGTATCATATGCTTCTGTATGCAAGTACTATGAGCTGCACATAGTAGGAAAACTAAGTGAGAAGTAAATGCTCTTACCACCCATTCTTACTAGGAGTGGGAATGGAGTCACAAAGAAGAACTTTATGATATCCATCTCAAATATTTCTTTGTGAATTTACTAAACAGACACCTAAGTTCACTGCCACCATTGTCTACATTGAAAACATTGCAATGTACTTTTTTAAATTAGCACTATGCTGTTGATGGAGATAAAGTTGATACACCCACCCTCTCAGTAGAGAAATAAAGCAATATATAGCAAAAGGCTTATATATACACATCTACTTTGATCCAGCAATTCCATTTCATTTTATTATTTTTTCTTTTATCTTTATTTTTTATTTTTATTTTTCCCTATTGCCCTCCCCACCCCCACTACATGCCCTCACCCATCTCCGCCCCTCGACCACCTCCCCCCCTCATTGCCCTATATCCACTGGCTATGCCTCCTACACACATGCATACAAGTCCTTCTATTGATCTCCTACAGGTCCCTCTCCCACAACCTCTCCTGCCTTCCCACTGTAGCACGACAGTCTGTTCATTGCTTCTTTGCCTCTGCATCTGCTTTCCCCAAACACCCCAATTCTTGTCTTTAAAAACATCTTGCTCCTGTAGGCTAGAAATAAACCCACAAGAGCAAAAGAAAAATGTTTGAGTCCCAATTTCAATGTCTGATAGCTTTGAGTCCCAGTTTCAATGTTAAACAGTTCCTTATGTGTACATGTCATCAGTGGTATCTAGATAGTGGACAAATGGTGGCAATGCAGATATGACCCTCTCAATCAGCAATTCCATTTTATGAAATTTGCCCCCCC
>PVJN01035909.1:0-21805 GCA_004026805.1 Lasiurus borealis | reverse complement strand
AGAAGATGGAAGTTCCCACAGTAGCTGTGTGTGTGTGTGTGTGTGTGTGTGTGTGTGTGTGTAGGGTACAGTAGGGTATGGCTGGGAGCAGGGAAGGAAGAATGCTTGATATCAAAACCGTGGATGTATTCTTATTAACAAAATAATTTTGAGTTTGTTATGCTCTTCAGTGCCTGTCATCATGGAAGGTAATGCCATCTTCACACAGGTCCTTCGGTATTAATGAGAGAGATGCTTTGCTGACTTGATGGCCTACTGGCATGACTAGAAAAGCATGTTATGTTCTTATAACTCTGCTTACAAGGGATGCATGTGAGAGCTTGGGAATATAATTCTTATTTATCTTCTGAGATATTTAACTATAAATATAATAATTATTATTACTATCTTCTATAGTATTCAGAATAATGTCCTAATTGTAATATTCATAGTAGAGTCACACCGTTTAAACTTGAGGTTTCAACTGTGTTGAACATAAACTTCTGCAACAAAATAACATGTGAAGTCATCTTATGTGAAGTCGTCTTCTATGTATGCCACCTACGATGACGAGGCTGCTGATAAACACCACCTAGCCCACCAGTAATACTCCTTGACAGTATTTTAATACTCCTGGACAGTATTTTAATACTCCTTGACAGTATTTTAGATCATGTCTTTTGTCCCGACCCGCGGGTGAAGTCAACGAGGACCCTAGAGGGGGAGTGGGGATGAAAGGGACAAGAGACACCAGGAATGGAGACAAGACAAAGTTCTGATCAAGTCTCGTTTATTCAACAGTAGATCGGGGTATTTATGGGGAGAAGGAGGAATGAGGAAGTTCCTAGCCCTAAGGCGAAACGTCTGGCTTTCGGGAGATAGGGAAAGAGATAGGGTTTGGGGTAATAGAAACCTAGCCCGAGGTTAGTGCTAATGTGGCTGGAGCTTACTACAAGATGGCTATCAAGCACAACAAGTTTCCCACAGTATTTTGGTACAATGATGATTACAAAGAACAAGAAGGATAATCATAGACTCACTCAAATATTTATTCTCCAAAATGGAGTCACATTCATTAGATAAAGAGAGTTGATTCTAGTCACATATTGAAGCTCCATTTGACTTTGTGATAACCCTTTCATCTTGACGAGGCTTTTGAAATTTTGGAAAACCTTCATTACATCGGCATCTGTCAAAATGAAAGAGCCAACAAAAGACATGTAGGCATCACGGTCAGACTTCAGGTTGCTAATAGCCCTGTGGGTTTCTCTACCTGTACCTTTAATAACCGAAATGAAATGTTAGTCCTTAGCAGCTGGACTCCTCCATGATTCTGGTTCTCACTAAGTAAGCTGCTGACACAGCGTGAGAGCTTGTAAAAGATAAAAAAGATCCTCTCCGGTCTGAGCTGAGACACCCTCTCCTACTGCTTTGCTTTACATATGTCTGTGTGGGGCTAAACATCTGGTAGACCACTTATTTGTGAATGAGGGCAATTACCCATGGCACAGGTGCGTTATCCCCTGAAAGATCTTATTTCATTCTAATATAGACATGGCTGCAAATAATTTATGAGGTGCACTTATTTTATAGGCATTTATCCCGTGGAGAATGCTTTTCTCCCCTTTTCATTTTCCCTTTCCTTCCTCCCTCCCTCCCTCCCTCCCTCCCTCCCTTCTTTCCTTCCTTCCTTCCTTCCTTCCTTCCTTCCTTCCTTCCTTCCTTCCTCCTTCCTTCTTTCCTTCCTTCCTTCCTTCCTTCCTCCCTTCCTCCCTTCCTTTCTTCCTTCCTGAATGGTTGAGTTGCGACATCTTTTAGCTAGGATGTGGTATATTTTATGAATATAGAAGTGCTAAATAAGATATTAATTATTCCCCATAAACCTTAGAAGAGATGCTGAAATTTCCAAAGTAATCTACTTAAAGACCACACTGTCCTTATAGGCAATAGGTTTTCGGTAGCACTTCCGTTTGGTGGCACTTCTCTCTCTCTCTATGGATGTCAGCAGTGGATATAGCAGTCAGCATCACACTTCTTTTTTCAGATGTGCAAATTCTATTAGCTTCCTTCTCGTTCTGCTTTTTCCTTTTGTGCAAAGCTTGATTGAGTCTTTGGACGCCTCCTTGAAAGTCAAGGAGTTTCTACTTCTTTGAAAATGGCAAGTTATCATTTGCATTTTACATGTTTGCAAATAATTAAGATAGCTTATTAACAGATGTGGCAGGACTTTGGACTTGTTCCCTCACAGGCAGCATTCTTTTTAAAGTCCATTCTGAGTTATTTGAAATGAAAGGCAATGGAATTTTTTCTCTTTCCTCAGCCTGTACACTGGTACCTTGAGATATGAGTGCCCTAACATACGAGATTTTTGAGATACGAGCTATTGAGCGAGCGATTTTTGCTTTGAAATGTGAGCAACATTTGAGATAGGAGTAATTGCAAGGATCAGCCGGCTGCACACAACCCACCAGTTTACCTCGACTCAAGCATCTCATAGTTTCCCACGCCTCAAGGTTACAGAACGAATTAAACTTGTATCTCAAGGTACCACTGTATTGTTCTATATAGAGAATCTCCAATAGATATTTATGTATTGAGATATCTAACTATCAAATGGAACAGAAATGATGGGTCAGCATCAGTGCTTAGTTTGTCAGATTATTATGCAGAAATCATTTAAACTCTTTGTATTCGGCTAACTGGTTAAGCATATGCCCTGGGGAAACACAGACCTAGGTTTCAGTCCCGCCTCTGTGCAATCACACACCATGTGACTTCTCTTAACTTAAACTTTCTAAGAAAATGAGGATAAAAATCGTGTTAATGTATGATGAATGGCTACAATGCTTATCACGGTGCTTTAGAGAGGAAAGAGTTACTATCATTTTAAGTCTCATTGCCTATTAACCATTATTATTAGTAAATACGAAATTAGTAATACCTGCCCTGCCTAGCTCAGAGGTTATTATCAGCACCACATGGTGATGTATTTATAAAATTCTACATAAATGTAAAATACCATTTTGATATTTTGTAAGCTATAACTACCCTCTGTAAAAGAATCCTGCTTTCAGTGGTGCCAAATTTTTGGAAATTCTTTCTTGTTCACCGTTGTATCCGTAGCACTTAGCACAGTGCCAGGCACACGGAGGGGCTCTCGAACTTCGTGTTGAATGCAGCTATTGCGTTGCTTACTTAACCCTTTTTTGAAGCTTGAAACAAATCCTAGTCCTTCCTCCTATCAGTGAGGTTTTAAATTTCATTTTGTTGGGAGTCCCAGGGAGACATAGAGGTTGCATTCCATTTTTGAGGGTCTGGAGAAGAAGTCACGTGGACTGGAGCACAGTCTCTTTAAAGGTGAAGCAGACGCTCATAGAAATGTGGTTTCACCTTCCATTCTCCGTCGATCAGTTGGTATTGAGTGCATTCAAGGAACTGGAGTAATACAGGTGGAGAGACTATGGGGGTTGAGTGATAAGCCAGGCAGAGATCTGGGCGAGTTAGGGTGAGGGTTAGGGTAGGAAGTTAGGCTGCGTCTTTGGAGTAGAAGCCTACAGACAGCGGGGACATTGGGACGACTCCTCTCACTTTTATTTCTCCCTCAAAAGAGAGAATAAGCCGAAACCGGTTTGTCTCAGTGGATAGAGCGTTGGCCAGCGGACTGGAAGGTCCCAGGTTTGATTCCGGTCAAGGGCATGTATCCTGGTTGCGGGCACATCTCTAGTAGGGGGCGTGCAGGAGGCGGCTGATTGATGTCTCTCTCTCATCAATGCTTCTAACTCTCTGTCCCTCTCCCTTCCTCTCTGTAAAAAATCAATAAAATATATTTAAAAAAAAGAGAGAGAATAAGTAGAGCACTAAAAGAAAAGTTATTACAAGATCAAGAGAAGGAAGGTGGAGGGGAAAGAAAGAGGAACTATTTTTTTAATAGCCAAAGAATAATACCATCTCTATTTGTTGCAGCAAATCTAGCTTAAACATGTTTAATATCTGGTATCTTATGAGCCTAGAATATGAGCCTAGACAATATACTCCCACATCTTCCTGTAACTTTTTTCTACCAAATCACAGTTGCCTCTCCTGTGATATGTATCTGGAGTGATAGGATGTCCATTTGTGGTGTTTATTTTAGGCAATATTTCTGTTCTTGAATGAAAATATCATTGGCAATCTTGAGTTTGTCTCATTGAAGTCAAACAGCGATGCTGATAAAATCATCTAATGGTTCTCCACGTGAGTTGGGCATCATATTTGCTTGTGATACTTCTGAGAAAATGACCCTGACCTCCATATTTAGTGATTGGGGAGTTTAGGGTGAAGGAGGCTGGGGGGTGGATGGTTTGTGTTTTAAAAAAATGGGATGCAGGTGATTTTTAAAAATCCTCACTGAGGATATGTTTTTATTGCTTTTTAAGAGAGAAAGAGAGCGAGAGAGAGAAGAGAGAGAGAGAGAGAGAGAGAGAGAGAGAGAGAGAGAGAGAGAGATCGGTTGTTGCACACACCCAGACCAGGGATCGAACCCACAGCCCTTCAGTGTATGCAATGATGTACCAACCAACCGCACCCCCTAGCGCAGGGCAATGCAGGTGATGTTGAGGGTGGAAACCCCCAATTTGGTTCAACCTCGATGTTGTTCCAAAGGAGGGATTTTGCCTGAAGAGAAGGGATGTGGTCCTTTTTAAGAGCGTGCTGTCCAGCGACTGAAGACTTGCCAGTGCTCCCAGCAAAGAGAGAGGAAAATACCCAGAACACCCATGGGCATTCATTCATGAGGACAACTTATGATCAAGACCAGGGCCCCAAGCAGATAGTAAGCCCTCAAGACGGAACCTCTTCCCTCCCTCCCTCTCCCCTCCCTTCACCTCCCCCCGGGCACGTGACAGCATAGCTGGCATAGGCAGGAGCTGAAGCAGAGTGAGGAAAATTAATCCCTCACCTGCTGCAAACACATGCGAGACCCGGCGAGGCTCTCAGACCTCCTTACGCAACCCGTGTCCCGTCGGCGGGGGCCGTGGGCGCACACCTAGATGCGAGTCCGCTCCCTGCCATTAATTATTGTCACACGGATTTAAAGGGTCAGAGGCTTGGAAGCTGATGCCTCCCGCAGTGTGGGAAAGGGGCACTCTGCCCTTTGGCTGCTGTTTTTCTTTCTGGCTGACTGCAGGCCAGTTGTTCGGGGCCCCCTCTCAGCGGGCTGGCCGAATGCTCATTTGCAGCGGGCAGCAGTTCTCAGGCTGGGAAGAGGCAGCATCCAACCCGCTCTTTTATTTTTCTCTCTCTCTTGTACAAACAGATTATTTTATTATTTTTTATTGTGTTACATGTATACATATCTCCCCATTGCTCTCCCAATCCCAGGCGTACCCCAACCCCCCAGTGTCTATGTCCATTGGTGATGCTTATCTGCATGCACACAAGTCCTTCAGTTGATCTCTTATCTCCCCCGCCTCTCCCTCACCTTCCTGCTGTAGTTTGACAGTCTGTTGGATGCTTTCCTGCCTCTGTGTCTATCCCTTTGTTCATCAGTTTGTAATGTTCTTTATTAGCCACAAATGAGTGAGATCCTGTGGTGTTTCTCCTTCATTGACTGCCTTATTCCAATCAGCTCTGGATTTCCGGTGAGCACACGGATCCCTGGACTTCTATCTGGTCAGCGTGTCGGGTGTGTTTTCGGCCCATTCTTGCTTTATGTGCACAGAAGACATCTGTGTGCACCTGCATTATGCCCTCCCCGAGTTTCTCTGGTGGCAAACGCCTTTCTTTTCTACCAACAAACTAAAGCCGGCTCAGAGTTTGTGTGTGTGTGTGTGTGTTGTTTTACTTGAAGTCATGTGATGTGGCATGGGGTTGGAGAGGGGTTCTAGTCTAGAAACCCTGAGGTTCTAGTCTGAGCCAGCTTGAGGCTTACGCGTGGTAAGGTTTCAGAGTTTAGGACTCATCAGAAAATGAGAACAATGACAGCTACTTGGCTTTTCACCTGGGTTCATTGGGAGTTTTGAAGTTGAAACGGTAAAGCAAGTAATTACGATTTATTGCAAGAAAAGATCTGTATTCAGCCGAAATCGGTGTGGCTCAGTGGGTAGAGCGTCGGTCTGTGGACTGAAGAGTCCCAGGTTCGATTTCCGGTCAAGGGCATGTACCTTGGTTGCGGGCACATCCCCAGTAGCGGGGGTGTGCAGGAGGCAGCTGATCCATATCTCTCTTTCATCGATGTTTCTAACTCTCTATCCAACTCCTTTCATGTCTGTAAAAAAAAAAGACAATAAAATATATTAAAAAAAAGAAGAAAAAAAAAGATCTGTATTCATTCTTGATCATCCCCATCATCGATTGCCGTTCTCCGTAGGGGCTGAGTTCTGCCATTGAAATCCTTGGGAAAATCATACTGCATGGAATCTTGATTAAAAATCAAGTTGAGCTGGAACCAGTTTGGCTCAGTGGATAGAGCGTCGGCCTGTGGACTGAAAAGTCCCAGGTTCAATTCCGGTCAAGGGCACGTACCTTGGTTGCGAGCACATCTCCAGTGTGAGGCGTGCAGGAGGCAGCTGATCGATGTCTCTCTCTCTCCCATCGATGTTTCTGACTTTCTATCTCTCTCCCTTCTTCTCTGTAAAAAATCAATGAAATATATTTAAAAAAAAATCAAGTTCAGACTAACGAGTGCACTTGAAGGAAAGCGTGCAGGAGTCGGTTTTTAACAGGTGGTGACTCTGATGGAGACGCCCCCTCGCCGTGGACAGGCCCGCAGGGAAGCCTCCCCGGCCGCCGGGCAGGGGGCGCGGGGCAGGAGATGCCCGCCTGGCAGCGGCCAGGTGCAGAGGCAGCAGGAGGGCAGCGCCGTGGCTCTGACGCTTGACATTAATCACCTTCCGGTGGAAAGTCTGCAGGTTTTCTCCGCGCTCCTGGAAGGCAGCTGTCAGGCCCTATTGGATGCGCAGTGCACTTTGTTTCAGGGTAAAACCAACAAACAAACAGGTCCAACCGCCGAGTGGTTTCTCCCCAGCAGCATCCTGAAGCAGAATGTCAGGAATACAGTGGCGCCTCGAGATACGAGTTTAATTCGTTCCGTAACCTTGAGGCGTGGGAAACTATGAGATGCTCCAGTCGCAGTAAACTGGCGGGTCGTGTGCAGCCGGCCGATCCGCGCGATGACTCCTATCTCAACTGTTGCTTGTATTTCAAAGCAAAAATCGCTCGCTGACGGCTCCTATCTCAAAAATCTCGTTTGTTAGGGCACTCGTATTTCGAGGTACCACTGTATATTTTTTTAAATGATTTTTTCACAGAGAGGAAGGGAGAGGGAGAGAGAGTCAGAAACATGGATGGGAGAGAGACATCCATCAGCCACCTCCTGCACACCCTACAGTGGAGATGTGCCCACAAGCAAGGTACATGCCCCCAAAGGGAATCGAACCTGGGACCTTTCAGTCTGCAAGCCGACGCTCTATCCACTGAGCCAAACCGGTCTTGGCTCCAGTTTTCTTCTTAATACCAGTGTCTCTCCAGGTGGGGACATGGTTTTCGGCTCTCCTTGGCTTGCCTGATATGACAATTTTATTTAGTGTCTTCAAGGACTAGAGAATCTCTGGTAGAAACTGAAGTCTTTAGCCTTGTATCTTCCCTAAGCATCCGTATCTGTAAGTGAATCAAATTGAATGGCAAGGCAGGAGGTAGAAGTGAAATATAGGTAATACATCAGTTCCTGAGTTATTTTTTAAAATTGATTTTCTAACCTGTTCAACTTAGTTATTAAGTTTTGAGGCTTTGAAAAATAAGCTAGTTAAGTTAGGGAGAATATATAGCTTCCTTAACTGTAAAATGGGGGAGATAATAATATCTAAATCTCATAGGGTTATGCAGATTTAACATTTGGTTATATACAGGTAAAGTACTTAGCACAGTGACAGACACATTTTAAGTCCTATTTAACATAGCTACATAGCTATCTCTGTAAGAAGAGGGACTGTGCCTTCTGAGCTCACCACTATCGCCTTACCATCTCCTCACCGGAGAGCCCAGAGCGTGCATATAGCAAGCGCACAGCAAACAAGATGAATGGGCGCAGAGAGGGACAGCTATTTTAACCAAAATATCGTTTTGTGCCGAGACTGGTTTGGCTCAGTGGATAGAGCGTCGGCCTGCAGACTGAAAGGTCCCAGGTTCGATTCCGGTCGGGGGCATGTACCTTGCTTGTGGGCACATCTCCACTGTGGGGCGTGCAGGAGGTGGCTGGTCGATGTCTCTCTCTCATCGATGTTTCTGACTTTCTATCTCTCTCCCTTCCTCTCTGTAAAAAATCAATAAAATATATTAAAAAATATCATTTTGTGGTTTTTTCCAATCCCCCCAGGAATTCTTATAGTCTCTCTATAGTACATAATAAAAGGCATGGCTGGCTTTTGTACTTGGGCATGAAGATTTTAATGTCCGACCAGGCTATTTGAAAACCTACTTAAATCTTTAACTTTTGCCTTGATTCTGATGGACATCAGTGCTTGAATCCTGAGATGCTTCCGGCCCATGTAGATAGTCATCTTTGAACCTTTCCAAAAGTCAATGTACTTTTCTTTATTTTAACAGATTTATTACATTTATTGTCTTAGTAAAGCTCTTATTTTCTCTTGTCCTCTTAGAGAGCCCCACATTTGCACTGTCTAATTGGTTGGCCTTCAGGAATTTGTTGAATTTCTTGGCAGGACTTTTGGCGAAGTAGGGTAGATATTTTAAGTGTTTGCAGCCACTTTATCTTTGGCCTCATTTTTATATGTATGGTTTCTGTCACAGACCCTTCAAACTCCTGTCAGGAAACAGGCAAACCAAAGACGTCAATCAGCTGGTGGAAGGTAGTGGGCTATTGGTTGATATATTGACTCCTTCATTTATTCATTCATTTTATCTCTGGCCACTATACTGGTCCCTAGCAGTAGGTCATTAAGACATTCTAATGAATGACATAGGAAAGGGCGTTGACTGAATCTTGAGAGGACAAGATCCAGGGCGCAGAAGATAGAAACCTTGACAGGGCAAGTAAGACCTGGAAGGGTAGGCAGGCAGATAAGAAAGAAAAAAAGAAGGAGATGAGAAGAAAAGGACTAATAGAGAGTAAAATGAAAATACACCAGTAAAACCTTTAGACACAGCCTTTTAAAATGCCAGCCGGTACAGAGAAAGACTTGCTTTCAGTGGCAAGAATGCATGTGAGATGCATTATTCAGAAAAGACAATATCACCAGAGTCAATATGTACGGTGACAACTCTGCCTGTTGCCGAAGGGGAAAAAAAAAAAATAAAATAGCGACGTGGATGCGCTTCAAGTAAATGAAAACGAATCCAGTTCATAATCAAGTAAAAATGTTACGGGTCCGGAGCCAGAGAATATTCTTATAGTGGGCTTTTTTCTGCACCCTAAATTTAACCAGATGGAATGCTTTTTAAAGCACCACCCTACTCCAACGTTGGAAGTGAAGAATTTGTCTTTTAATGGTAAATTTGCATTCCATCCCAAGATGGAACACATCATCCTCAGCTGACTTCATTCCCGGAGATAAATGGTAATGTCACTTGTTTTACTTCGGGGGCTACGCAGACTACCTGGGTTTCCGAAAAAAATTATCTCAGACGTGACCCGGCAGAGGTGTACAAACAGCCAGGCCGGAGGGCACGTTAAAAATGCGGACTCCATTCCTGGGAGACTGAAAACCATGCGACCACAAATTCTTGTTGGTTTTAATATGAAGATCCTGTTTCACAAGCCCCACATAGTGAGGTTAGGGAGAGAACACTCGCTGCCCTGATGATGGAAAAATTAATGCAGCTGAATTATTAGGGAGAATCTAGTTGCCGAAACGCAAATGGGTCAACGGCGAGCTAACTCGATCCAACAGGGAGCCGTGGGCTCCGTCACAAGTTGCTAGCTTGGAAGGAGTCCCATGTGCCACTGAAATAGCATCTTGATTTTCTGAGAGCGGAAGCGGCGGTGGTGGAAGGAGGGTCCATGTTGCACTCATTCACGAGGCAGGTTGATTCGGACATCTGTCGGTGCTTGGGAAGAAAAACACAAGTTTAACGGTCAACAAATATTTACCGAATGTCAGATATGTGCCCAGCCCTGCGGTAGGCCCCGGGGCTGGGAGAGGTGGCAGATACAGAGAGGACGAAGACACTGGCTCATTCTTGTGGAACAAACTCAACAAAGAATCCAGTGGTGGAAACAGAGCATCATACTGTGCTGAAGGCGGTACTTGAGATCTGCACACCGTGCCCTCTGGTCAGGGCAGGCAGCTAGGATTGCTCCTGGGTAAGTGAGGGAAAGCTCGCAAGTATTTGGGACATTGCTGGGCCAAGAAGGAGGAGGCAATATTTTTAGACTTTTCTACTGTTTTGAATTATTCCATTTGGTTTTCTTTGTATTGCTATTTGACAGTTGACTTTGTAATACATTCCTCCATTGGGTAATTCATCAGTTGGATGCTTTAGTTTTTCACAAAAATACAGAATTACGTACCTCCAGTAGTAAGACTGAAGAGAAAATTCAAAAATACATTAGAAGAGACACATTTTTTTGGGTGTGGGTTTCTGAACCAAGAGCAGAGATTTACTAAATAGCAATAACCAACATACTATTCTTACACTATGAAAAAAATATAATATAGAAGTAATTTGCTAATGAGATTCACATTTATGTAATATACAGTTATAAAACACTCTCCCAAAATAGAAATAGTCTTCAGGCAAAAGAAGAGTATTTCTAAAGCCTAGGAGGTTTCATAAATCACCTGGGCAGGGCCGATGAGCTGGTGTGGCTGGATCAGAGTGCGCGAGAGGGATGTTATTATTATTACTTTTGAGCCTCAAGATCATCCCGGGAAGTGAGTGGACACCGTGACCTCTACTCGACAGACGAGGAAGCAGAGGCTCCGTGAGGTGAAGTAACTTAACTAACAGCACCCAACTCGGGATCATTTTCACAGCCTTCATGTTCTAACTTTGAGGAGCGGCTCTACAGATCAGAGCACACCTGGATTTGGGTTCATGATATCAAAATGTTCATGTGGGAGAAAAGATGATGTCTTAATAAAAGCAATGGCAAACATGGTAAACTTTCAAATACTTGAGAGTGAATTACGCGTTACATATAAGCCTGCCTCCCACCTTCCGGCACATTTGTGTTTTTGCCTACTGTTGACCGACAATGACCTTTCTTGGGATACATCGAGATGAGAGGCTTCCTTCTGAGTTCGCTTGAGATGTAAGTGGTCCACTTAAACTTAAATCCATTTGAATGGTTTACGCTAATGTATTGACGCACCTTAAAAGGAACTGTAGCCTGTAACGTGGGAGAAAGAACCCGAGAGAGGGCCAGGGGCTCCCGACCTGGGGGAATTGCTCCCAGATGAGAGGAGAGGATGCAGGATGGTTTAGTGCATAAAAGAAGCGAAACACAGACGTCTTTTGATTTATCATCTAGGTAATGGAGTCAGAAAACAAAGCCCAGGGAAAGAAAGATAGTCAAAGGAATATGAATTATAATGAACACTTAAGTGGAGTAATGGGGTTAGGGGAGGAGAGGAGGCAAAAGGAAGAAAGTATGAGGAGAATGGGCCTTATTATGTGGGTATGTGGGGAGAAAGAAATCATGTAAGAAAGTTAATGACCTGTTTAGAAGGAAGAAAAAAATAAAACAGGCTCAATTCCCGGGATAGGCCACCCCAGACTCAGATGGTAGTTGTTGACCCTTGGAAGTCAACGAGAGAGTTAAATTCTGCTCTGCTACTGAAGAGGTCTTCAAATTTAGACTGGAAAATTGAATGTGCTCACTGACATATAAAAATTATCTGAGCACTGTAAAGTTAGAATGACAATATTTTTAGATTTTTCTACTGTTTTGAATTATTATTCCATTTGGTTTTATTTGTATTAATATTTGACAGTTGATTTTGTAATAAATCCCTCCATTGGGTAATTCATCAGTTGGATACTTTATTTTTTTCACAAAAACATATAATTATGTACCTACAGTAGTAAGACTGAAGAGAAAATTCAAAAATAGTTTAGAAGAGACACATTTTTTGTGTGTGGGTTTCTAAATCAGGAGCAGAGATTTACTAAATAGCAATAACCAACATACTATTCTTACACTATGAAAAAATAATATAGAAATAATTTGCTAATGAGATTCACATTTATATAATATACAGTCATAAAACACTATCCCAAGAATGCTAATTTCATCAAATTGCCATTTGAGATGTTGTATAATCGCTAAAATAAGAGCAATAAAACAAAAGAGAAAAATTCAACACTGTTTTAGAAGACAAAAAATTCCTTGTATATTTCTGGAATATTTCAGTAAACATGTCAGACATTAATTTCACTACCTACAAATAGAATATAATAGAAGCAATTAACTTTTCAAATTTAGTTTTAAACAATCTATAGCCAGCCATACAATATTATCTTAAGAACTGTAATGCCTTACATTTGAATCATTGTATCTTCACTTAATTGCTATTAGCAATAAAACTAGAAGAGGAATAAATGAAAATTATTTTAGTGGAGAGACAAAAATTCATCTTCCCGGGGCTCTGGGTTTTCAGAAGTAGTTTTATTAGCAGCTGAGATCAGTTTCAACGGTGGTGCACCATTTCTTGGTTTTGGGGAAGGAGACCAAATAAAGTCAGTGGTTGCTGAAGGGACATTTTCTGCGGGTGGAGAATGTACTGGGCCAGAGAGGTCCTTCAGTGGAGATGCCTTTGAGCTGTTTCTCCTTAGTTTCCCCTCCTCAGAAACTTCCCCCTGGGATTCCTGGCAGGAGGATGAAGTAGAGGACACTGGACCAGCATCTGTGTGTACGAGGGGAGGGGCAAAGTATCTGGGGGTATGAGACGGGTTAGGACAAGCTCTGTCTCACAGAAAAATTGCTGCCACAGGGTAAAGTTGAGCAGATGGGAGGATCTTGCTCCTGATATCCTGACCCTGGAAGATGGTATGTGGCCCAAACCTGGCATTGGACCCTGGATTCCACCACAGCCTGATTTTCCTCCTTCCCCAGGACCTGGTTGTCTAGAGCAGTGATTCTCAACCTGTGAGTTGCGACCCCTTTGAGGGTCGAACGACCTTTTCACAGGGGTCGCCTAAGACCATTGGAAAATGCAGATATTGACATCACGATGCATAACAGAAGCAAAATTTCATGGTTGGGGGTCACCATCACATGAGGAACTATACGCAAGGGTCACGGCCTTAGGAAGGTTGAGAACCACTGGTCTAGAGGATTACCTGGTAGTCCCCATCAGACACATTAAGGATATGTTTTGAGGTATGCAAGTTATTCTTCAGTAACACTTAATCTCATGCATGAATTTTCCTTTTTAAGTTGAGAAGGATTTTCTCAGATAACAAAGTTGGATTTGATAATAGTGAATGATTCTTTTGACTTTTTCTGAAAGGACCTAAAATTTTATAGGTGTCAGCTCTTTACATGCATGGTTGATCTTTTTATCTTCCTTGAAAAGATTCACTTCTATTTTTCCATAGTAAATTCTTTCTGTGTTGGATATTTAGTGAAAATTCATTTCCTCTATGCATTTCAAGAATAAATTGAAACCACTGTTCTTCCTTTCTATCTCAATGCAGCAAAGTTCTTTCCGTTTGATAACTTTTAATCATTAGCAGTATCAATTATTTTATTTTACACAGCTAATTTAATGTACATTTTCTTTCTGTTTTCCTCAAAAGTTCTTAAGAGTATAACTCATCTGTATCAGTATTTTCACAACCCCTTTGGATTGATCTCCCGAGTCTCTGTTGTCTAATGCAGTGGTTGACTCCAGTGTCAAGTTCTTGCTACCAATGAACAGCAACCCAATATCTCAACCCATGCTTACCCCAACACTTGATCTGATTTTCTTCACCATTTTGATATTTTAATGTCAATGGGACATAACTTTAGACTTTTAAAATACTTTAAATAAATGTTTGCTTTTCTTTTTCCTTCTTTAGTTTTTTTTTTTTTTTTGAGAAACAGCTTTGTGCATCCCTGAAGATGAGAATGTCCATCTAAAGTATCTTTTAGTGCTATTTGAAATTATTCTTTATTCTAATAATATATTTTGAAGTAGGATTTGCTTGTAGCTACTTGAGATTGAATGTGTTTTGACACGTCTTCTAAATTTTTCTTATAGTGTTATTCATTAGATTAACTTGTCAGGCACATTTAGATTTCATCTAGTTATTTTAATTTATCAATTATATTAAACATGTACAGAATAAGACCACTTTTATACAAACTGTCAGAAAATAAAGAAGGAAGAAATATATCCCAGTTTACTTTATGAGATCAATATAAGACTGAGTTCCAAATCTTTTAAAACTGAAAATTATTGATGAAAGAAACTAAAAAAAAAACTAAATAAAGACAAAGGTATACCATGTTCATAGATTTTAAAACTTAGGAGTGTTAAGTTGTCAACTCAAATTAATTTTTAAATTCAATGTAATTCCAATAAAAATCCCAAAGCTATTCCTTTTAGAAATAAAAAAATTATTATAAAATAGATATGAGGAAAAAATCTAGAATAGTTGAACATTTTTGAAAAAGAATTGAATATAAGAACTCACAGTACTTGAATTCAAGACTTGTGATAAATCTACAATGGTCAAGAGAATGTGATATTGGTGTAGGAATGTGCAGAGACATCAATGGAACATAACAGAAAGTCTGTCAGACCTACACCTTAATGGTCCATTGGTTTTAAAACAAGTGTCAAAGTGATTCCACGGGAAAAGGATAGGTTTTCTTGTTGTTTCTGGCAAATGGTTTTGGAATCACTGCATATGCACAAGCAAAAATACACTTTGACCTCTGTCTCACACAATGTACAAAAATTAGTTCAAGGTGGGAAATGCACGTGAGCATAAAAGTTAAAACAGAAAGGTGTTTAGAGGAAAATGTAGGACACTATCTTTGTGACTTAAGGAGAGCCAAAGGCTGTTTACACAGGTCAGAGGAAGCAATTTCCATAAAAGGCAAATGCCAATAAAACGAGCTTCAGTGTCTGAAGTTCACCTTCTGAAGGCCTGAACTTTAACTCATCAAAACGCCTCATTAAGAAAATGTAAAGGCAAGTTACCATGTTGGGAGAAAACAGTCGAAACGCAAGTATCTGACAGAGGATTTGTGTCTGGAATATATAAGGAACTTACTGGTCATATTATAAAATAGGATAGCCACTTAGAAAACTGGAAGTTTTTAAATGAAGTTAAACCATCAGCCTAGCCATTTTTGGAATTTACCCAAGAGAAATGAATACAGTGGTACCTCGAGATACGAGTTTAATTCATTCCGTAACCTTGAGGCCTGGGAAACTATGAGACGCTCGTTTCAGTAAACCGGTGGGTCGTGTGCAGCCGGCCGATCCGTGTGATTACTCCTATCTCAAATGTTGCTCGTATTTCAAAGCAAAAATCACTCGCTCGATAGCTCATATCTCAAAAATCTCGTATGTTAGGGCACTCGTATCTCGAGGTACCACTGTACACATGTACTCTCCCTAGCCACTGTATTCATTACAGCCCCAAGAGGAAAACTACAAATGTTGATCAACTGAGGAATAGGTAGGTATCTTTCCACATATTTCACACAGTGGTATGAGATATTTCATATAAGGATTTTTATACAATGAAATACTAATTAGCAATAAAAAAGGAATGAGTTATATATAGCAACACGGATGAATCTCAAAGGCATTATGTTGACTGAGAGAAAACAGACCCGGGCTAGATATTATATGATTCAGTGGATATGAAACCCAAGAACAGGCAAAACGAATCTATAATAGCAAATATCAGAAGAGTGGGTAATGGAGGAGCTTTCTGAGTAAGGAAAAGATCTATCACTTCGGTCATATGGGTTTTTCTATTCCCTTCAAATCGCAGTGAGTGGTACATTTTGCTTTAAAAAGTCTGGGCGGGGTACCTTAGCCAAGAGAATGGAACCATGAACTGTAACTGGATGATAACTTGCTTCTTAAGGATCCTTTGGCATCTCGAGAGAGCAATCGAGGAACTATTCATAGAGCTGGAGCGCTCTTATTCTCAATACGCAGGGTGTTCACAGCTCTCAACTGCTCTTTCCCTGACTTCACGGTGCTCCTGTCACTACTGATAACCAATACTGGGGGAGGGGGCGTTAGGTGGGCAACAGTCTCAAATCCCCTCAAATTAAGATCTTGTGGGAGTGGGTGTGGCATTTAGCTTAAAGGGGGGGAAACCCTGTCTGAATATTTACAGAAATAGAGAGATTTGACTTAGAATTCATGTAAGTTGTAATGCTCATATATTGAACGTGAGTCACCAAGGACTCAGAGGCCGAGAGATACCCACCAGCAGTGAACAGTGTGTGCTGTATGTGTGGTTCACGACCCTCTGGTATTTAATACATGTAACAGGTGTTCTGATACTGTTTAAGATGTTCATGTACCTTTTACATTGTCGTACGTGTGTGTTTTGGTTTTGGTTTCAGGTGAAATAGCTTATTTTGCCTTTAAAATATCACCAACTATTTCACATACTGTAGGAATCCATAGCTCTCCCATAGAGAAACTGCAAAGCGGGAAAACACTCGGAGTTGCCTTGCGCTGGGCAGCTGCAGTTGTAACTAAGCGGGTACAGTGTTTTACTTTTGGCTGATAAAGTTGTTTTAAAATGGGTTGTGGTGCCCTGGCTGGTTTGGCTCAGTGGATAGAGGTAATAACACTTCAGATCCTGCAAACATCAAAAAGATAATAAGGAAATAATATTACAAACAACTCTATATACTACATACTTAGATGGAATGGACCGATGCCTTGAGAAACACAAATTATTATACTTCACTCATTAATTAATGGATAATTTGAATAGCTCTATAAGAGAAATCAAATTTATAATTTTAAAAACTCCCCAAAAAGATATCTGCAGGCTTAGGTGCTTTTCCTGAAGAATTCTACCAAACATTAAAAAAAAAATTAATACCAATTTTACACAGAAACATCCAGGAAATAGAAGAGAAGGGAACTCTTTCCATCTTATTTTATAAGGCCAGGATTACCCTGATATCAAACCCGATAAAGAGAATACAACAAATGAAAACCATAGTTGACTATCTCTTATGAACTTAGACACAAAAACCCTTAACAAAATATTTCTAAACAGAATAAAAAAAAATGTATGAAAAGAATTATACAACATGACCAAGTAGGAATTTCTTTAGCTATGCAAGGTTGAATTTCATATTTGAAAATTAGTCAACATAATCCACCATGTTGACAGGCTAATGAAGATAAATTTTATGATCAGATGAGCTGATGCAAAAGAAAGCATTTTTTTTAAACTTTTTAATTACATTGATTGGGGGTGACATTGGTTAATAAAATTATATAGATATTAGGTGTACAATTCTATAATGCATCATCTGTATGTTATAGTGTGTGTGTTCACCACCCCAAGTCAATGAAAGAAAGTATTGGACAGAACTCATGATACAAACTCTAAGTTAATGATAAAGAGAAATGAGTGCAACTGGTTACCAACAAATCCAACAGCTGACATTATGCTTAAAGACTGAGGCTTTCCTTTTAAAAGAAATAAGAACAAGTCAAGGATGTCTGCTGCCGCCATTTTTATATAACAAAGTTCTAGAAGTGCTCCATTCATAATAGCCAAAATCTGGAACCAACTAACCCAGGGCCACGATTAAATGGTAATATATTCCCACCATAAAATACTATTCAGCAACAAAAAGAAAAAAAAAAAACACAAGCTCACTCTGAATGTAATAACTTGGATGCATCTAATATACTAATGCTAAGTGAGAAAAGCCATTGTCAAAAGGTTCCATACTGTAAGATTCTGTTTACATAACCTTCTTGAAATCACAAAATTACAGACACGGAGAAGAGAGGTGTGGTTTCCTGAGGCTGATGAGGGTGGCAGGCCAGAGAGAGATGGCTGTGGCTACACAAGGCACCATGGGAAATTCTTATGGTGACAGAAGTGCCCTGTATCACGACAACGTCCGTATCCTGGCTGTGATATTGTCCATAGCGTTATAATATTTGACATTGTGGGGAACTGGGCAAGGGTCTAGGAGAGCTCTCTCTAATTGTGAATCTATCATTATATTAAAATAAAAAGTTTATTTTAAAAACCATTCAAAGCAGCAAGTGTCATTAAAAAGGACATCATCAGACACTGTTTGCTTTTGGGCTAACCTATTGGTTTAAACATTTTAAAGGAACACAAGATAATAACTATCGTAATTTAAAAATTGCATATCTTTGAACCAGTAATTACACTTTTAGGATTCTCTCTTAAAGAAATCCCTTCCTAAAAACGCTTACTTTATAACTTACGTGATGTACTTAATGATATAAATTTTATATACATATATAGTTGATTAGTAGGGTACAGGTCAAACTAATTAGAGAGCTCACGTAAATGAATATTCAGAGATGGCCAGAAATATAGCCAGAATATATTATTAAGTGAAAAAGCAAGTTCAGAGCAACAGTTTCCATTCTTTTAGCCTAATAATCATATCTATGTTCATATAAATATAGGGAAACCCCCCCAGAACAAATGGAAATTAAGCTGTCAATTGCTCACCATCACCCCACTCTGGGGCTGGCGAGATGAGAGAACCAGGAATCTTCATGTCTGCTTCATCTATTTCCGCTTTGTTTTCCTCTGATTGGGTACTTTTACTGCCTTTATATTCATTCTAACAGACTATCAGCGAAGGATTTTTACATTTGGAGAGGCACCTCTGTATACATGTCATCTCATTTAATAACCAAACCGCCTCGGGAGGTAGGTAAGAATATCTGCTTTTGAAAAGAGGAAATGGATGTTCCCAGAGATGACTGACTTCCTTGAGGATGATCCGCTGAAGGACAGAACCCAGTTCTAGAAATTTCGGGCCCATACTTTGCCCAGGTTGACTCCGTTGGTCAACTGCTCGGACTTCCCTTGCTGGCCCGCATCTCTTCGCCTTGCTGGAATGACTCTCCCCTGCACCCCTGTGGCAATCTGCCCGTCAAGACCACATCCTTTGGAAAGCTTCTAGAATGGGAGCAGACCCCTCCTCCTCCTTCAACCGCTGCTTTACTCCAGGGGCGTACACTGCACTTAGGATGGGTTGCCGATGGCTAATCTTGAAGTGTGTGCCTTGTATGTTCCCGGGATCTTAGGGGGTGCTATAAGACAGAGGACAAACCCACAATTTCTTTCGCTGTCTCCCCAGTGATGGGAAATGCAGTCTCCCTGCAAAATGAGCCTCATTGGAGCAGGGCAGTATCTGGCTTAACATCATCTTCCAAAGCAGCATCTGATTGCAGCCCACGAAGGACTGCGTCTTCTTTTCCGTGTGCTACTGAGGAAAGCCAGAGAGGAGAATCACAAAAGGCCCCCCCAAAATGGACAAGGAATCCTTGCACCCTCTCACTGAGAGCCACTTCCCTCCGGAAATGGAGTGACATGGCTTAAACAGATTAGCAGATCATTAAGAGAGGTTATTATTATTATTATTATTATTATTATTTTTATTATTACTAAAGTGGTACCTCGAGATACGAGTGCCCTAACATACAAGATTTTTGAGATACGAGCCGTCGAGCGAGCGATTTTTGCTTTGAAATACGAGCAACATTTGAGATAGGAGTCATCGCGCGGATCGGCCGGCTGCAAACAACCCACCAGTTTACTCGAGCGTCTCATAGTTTCCCACGCCTCAAGGTTATGGAGCGAATTAAACTCATATCTCGAGGTACCACTGTATTATTTATTATTTTACTTAAAGATAAAATACTGTTTTGCCAGCAGCCACTTCTCTGTGCCATCTACTCCGACCGAGTTCACGGGGCTGATGTGAAAGAGGGAATCGGATGCTGTTAACAAGTTGACCTTGAAACTGTCAAAGTTCAGCTCTTCCGCTGTGCCTTTGACCTCTCATTGGCATCGCCGGCCCCTGCTGCTTCTGGCTGGTTAACCGTGGGGTGGGTTTTCCTCTGCAGCGAAGAGATCAAGACCAAAGTTTTGAAATCTGATCAGCAGTCCTCATCCTGTTTATGACCTCCGGCCACAGAGGATCGTTGGGCTGTCTTCTATTAACCATCGCTCGAAGCGGGCGAGGGTCGGGGGAATCCCTTTGCTCTAGCCTTGGCGCCTCAGAAGGCCCCCCTTCATCGAACCTCGCTGCAGGAGACTGCCATCTTCATTTCTCTGGCCAATGGGTGGCCGTTGTGCTATTGTTCGCTCCCTTCTTCCAGCGGGTGGGGGGCATTTCCGGGCGAGCATTCCATCCCTGGAGGCTGAGGGGTTGAGGACCGGGGAGGAGAGGTAAGCTCAGGAAGCAACAGCTACCTCTGTGAGGGGTTTCCGAAGTAAGCCGAAAGGGCTCCCGTCCTAGCAACCCTCAAAACATACATGGAAACACATCTGTCCCTTATTTCTCCAGCTTGCTTTCATGGTGAGTCATTCAAGTTCTTAAAACCATACAATTACACATGCTAACAGCAGGGAAAGAGAGAGAATAAAGCTGGCAGGGGTAATTTCACCAAACCATGCGTATCAGTGGTTTAGACCAGTAAGGGGGGCTGAAGAATTCCTTTCAAGACACATATACCTCCATAGGCACACATATGTAAAAGAATTGCATATATATATGTATGTATATGTATATATGTATATATACCATCTCTTGTATGTCCAGAGGAGGAAGTAAGTGGGGTATTCTATTACAGAAATGTAACACAAAATAAATGTGGGTATGGATTTAAGACAACAGACAGAATTTGCTCCTGGGTGCTAGGTGATCATGCTCCTGCAGTTTGGCAAACATGTTTTTTTTTTTTTCTTCTGAGGGAATTATAGTTAAAGAAATTCAGCAGTTTAAGAACTAAAGAACAATTAGAGGCTCACAAATCATTGATTTTAAGGAAATAAATAGGGTGCGCAAGCTTACTATGCACACTCATGCTTGCACTCACATTTTCTAAACTGTTGCTGCTGCTGTGTGTGTGTGTGTGTGTGTGTGTGTGTGTATGTGTGTATGAACTTTTTCTGAAGCCATGGTAAAAATATTTGTGTGTGTGTATCTGTGTGTGTGTGTGTGTGTGTGTGAACTTTTCTGAAGCCATGGTAAAAACATTTGGAGGTTGATACAGCATGGAACATTACAGTGGTACCTCGAGATACGAGTGCCCTAACATACGAGATTTTTGAGATACAAGCCATTGAGTGAGTGATTTTTGCTTTGAAATACGAGCAACATTTGAGATAGGAGTAATCTCGAGGATCGGCCAGCTGCACATGACCCACCAGTTTACCATGACTCGAGCATCTCATAGTTTCCCACGCCTCAAGGTTACCGAACGAATTAAACTCATATCTCGAGGTACCACTGTATTTTTATGCTGTATGATAAACACTTGAAGACATACTGTATAACTGTAGATATGACATCTCATAGGAAAAAGAATTTGCCATAGCACTGGGTCCTAGGCCATCCCTTTAATATAATCAATATATTTAACTTCACAGATGTTGGTAGGAGTGGCCTAACGGTGCAAGGAAAGTCACCCATAATAGAGAGACCTTTAGACTTTAACATTCATTCTTATATAAAATAGTTCTCTAATTAGGTTTTACTCAAGTCATAATTTACCACAGAACGAAAGAGTGAAATTCATGATTTTTCAATGCTTGTACATATCTTAACATGGTTATTTTAAAATTATATTTTTTGAAAATAGTTGATAAAACTAAAAGGTTGGGAAGTCCTTTACTT
>PVJN01035908.1:0-21805 GCA_004026805.1 Lasiurus borealis | reverse complement strand
TGGGTGGATATCTGGGTTCTCTATTCTATTCCATTGGTCTATATGTCTGTTCTTGTGCCAGTACCAGGCTGTTTTGAGAACAGTTGCTTTGTAGTATAGCTTGAAATCTGGTATTGAGATCCCACCTACTTTATTCTTCTTTCTCAGAATTGCTGTAGCTATCCGTGGTCTTTTTTTGTTCCAGATGAATCTATGAAGAATTCTTTCTAGGTCTGTGAAATATGTCGTTGGTATTTTAATGGGTAGTGCATTGAATCTGTACATTGCTTTGGGTAGTATGGACATTTTAATGATGTTGATTCTCCCAATCCATGAGCATGGTATGCTCTTCCATCTGTTAACATCTTCCTCTATCTCTTTTTTCAGTTCCCTGTAGTTTTCTACGTATAGGTCTTTTACCTCTTTAGTTAGGTTTATTCCTAGGTATCTTAATTTTTTTGGTGTGATGGTAAATAGGATTGCTTTTTTAGTCTCTCTTTAAGTAATTTCCACTATTAGTGTATAGGAATGCCACAGACTTCTTATCATTAATTTTGTATCCTGCTATATTGCCGAATTCATTAATTAAGTCAATTAGTTTTGGAATGGAGTCCTTTGGGTTTTTATGTACAGAATCATGTCATCTGCAAATAAGGACAGCTTTACTTCTTCTTTTCCAATTTGGATGCCTTTTTTTTCTTCTTTTTGTCTAATTGCAATGGCTAATACTTCAGTACTATGTCGAACAGGAGTGGTGAGAGTTGGAATCCCTGTCTTGTTCCTGTTCTTAGGGGAAATGGTTTTAGTTTTTGCCCATTGAGTATGATGTTATCTGTGGGTTTATCATATGTGGCTTTTATGATGTTGAGGTATGATCCTTCTATTTCCACCTTGCTGAGAGTTTTTATCAATTGTTTCTAGAGACATTAGCCACTATTCTTATTCCATGCACTGAGCCTCTAGTTTTATATAAAATGCAAATATATTTTATATTATATGTGAGAGCAATACAAACTCTAAGAAAATAAATTTATAAATTTTATTAGGAGACAGCTTTATTGCAATAGAAGTAAATCTACTCAGTTTAGGATATCAGAAACACAACACATTTCTTTGGTGAATTATGAAAATGTAAAGATTTAAATAAACTTATATAATTAGTTTTTCAGTAATTTAAACTATTAAAATTTTTTGTTGATTATAAATACATACATATAGTATATTAGTAACCCATATATATAGATTAATCAAATAAGTTATAAAACAGAAGTTTTCTAAGTAAATTATTTTCTAAGATAAAGATATCTGATTTATACCTTATAATAGACAATAATTTACTGCTTTGTTGTTATTTATAATGATGAAAAAGAAGTAACTGAGTATGTCTCTGGCAGCTGAATATATACTGAGAAACATGATAGATTTTCACAGAGCTTGAGGTTCTAATTGTGATCTACTGAACTGAGTCTGGCACTTGGAAATAGGAGGTCTGAGTCTAATAGCATGTCTGTCTCTACAACTATGTGAATCTTCATAGTCTTTCCCATTATTGACCTTTTGGGATTTTAACTGGCAAAAGCAACTAACTTCTACACCTACCTAAATAGTATTATTATAATGCTGAGATGAAAAAAGTTATATGTAAGGTGCTATACTATTATGAATTACATGGAGAAGGTCAATAGGGGGAGGGGAAGGAGACAACTGTAATACTGTCAACAATAGAGATAACTTTAAAAAATAAAACATGACTTAACACATGCAATATGCATAAAATTAAAGGCTGAGACAATTTTGTCTTTAGAAACCAATGCTCCTGCTTTATAAAGCTTCAAAATGACTGTCTTGATAAACTTATTTATTATATCACAAATTGAAATTATTTTATTTAAATGGATTAGAGCCAAGATTACTCACCTAATTGCTTTTTGACATAAACCGAATTAAGTTATCTCTCCAAGGGGAAGAACTTAATCTAACAAAATATCTTCTATAAAATCAGTCATATCAATTTATTTTAGTAACTAAACATGTAGATATAGTAACAATTACAGATTATAAATTTATTTTGTATAACAAACACTCTACAATTCAACCATAGGAAGACAAACAATCCAATTAAATAAATAGAAATAGTCCCAATGTACCATGCTAGCAAGATGGTATGCTACAGTCCACCCTTCTACTTAGCTTAAAATTGTGGTCACTACTTTAGGCATGACAAATTATATAACCCAAAGTATTTTCAGATTAGCTGAGGGGGCAGTTTGGGGAGAAGAGAGGCGAGGAGAGGACAGAAGGAGAGGAGGTGGGGAGAGATAAGTGAGGAGAAGAGAGGAAAAAAGAGGGATAGTGGAGGGGAGGAGAGGGAGAAGGAATGAATCTTGGGAAATGTGATATAACAAGAGAGTGCCTCTTTAGGGAAACTAGGCCTAAACTGATGTCTGAGCAGGTGAATGGAGCATGAGCAGGGAGTGCCAGGATGTGAGGTATGTTAATGCAAGCCCATTCATCATTAGTCTGGTCTGCCTCTCCTAAGATGCATATAGGAAGAGACACACATTAGGTTTCCCAAAAATATTTCTGAATGAAACATCATCAAGTGGAATTTTGAATAAAATAAGGGCATCTTAAATGATAGTGCTTCTGGCTGATTTGGAACTAAGACCATATCTAGAATGAATTCTCAAAACTGCAAAATCATCTGGGTATTAGTATAAAAATTCCTGCATTATAGTAATATATGTAATAATATTTCAAGCTCTTTTTAAAATTCTCTTTTTCGTTTCATTTTGCTGATGAGAAAAGAAGATAAAACTTTATACTCATTGGAGAGAGACAGTTCATTCTGTCACAGCTGCTGCCTGTGAATCCAGTGAGAATGACCGATCTAGAAGGGGACTCTCCACACTCATCACAAGCAAATCGAAATGAGATCCAAGGACCCATTCCTCTCATGCTGTCTGTAACTCCTTTTTTTGTTTGACCAGGATGCATGGTTTAGAGAGTTTTCTTCTCTGTTTGCTTTGGCATTAAATCTATAAACTTTCTACGAGGTCTCACTAAATTAGAGTCCACAAGATTTATAGAGGGAAGAATTTAACACCACTAAAATCTTTCAGAGCTTCAATTTCCTTATTGATAAACTTGTCTAATAATATCATCTATTTTTGGCATTATTTTGAGCTACTGCCTGAGAAATGTGTTTATAAACTGCACATAAGTGTTACTTATTTCTGTTAAAATCAAACTACGTAATGAATTCATGTAAACATAAAACTGATTGTTGTGATTATGTAAGAGAATATCCCTGCTCTTAGAAAATACACAATGAAATATTTAGAGATAAAAAGCCATGTTATAAGTAACATTATCAAATTACTGGTATATAAAAATAAATATTTGTTTATATATAGTTAAATACAAGAGGGAGGGAAGGAGAGAGAGAGCAAAACCACAAATGATCTATCATTTGAGTTAAAGGTTATATGTATGGTTTCTTTACTTTTTTTTTTTTACAACTTTTACTAATATTACTATTACAAAGTTTGTGGCTTAATTTAATTTTACTAATTGAATCTTGTCTGAGGAAAACCAATCCAATTATACATGCAAGACCAGAAAATGTCTTAACTGACCTTAGAATCTAAAACTCTATACTAAGCAAAATTATTCCATTATTGAAAGGGTTATAAGTTTAATTGACTAAAGCAGTATAAAATAATCATAGAAACTGATCACATAACAACTCTATGCAATGCCTTATGCAAAGCATTGGGGATATGAGGACTCAACGTTGCTGTTTAGAGACCAACCTCTGATTATTTGTAAAGGAGCCCACAACTCTGAGAGCCACAGGGGTTCAGTGGTGAGGTATGTACTGTGGGCATTTGTGGTCAGAAAGTTTTTATGTTGGATCTGAAAATTAAGTTAGGCTTTGAAATATAATTAAGACTTATATAATATGCAGAAGCCTGGACCATGTTATCCTAAGGCAGTGGTTAGCAAATCGTGGCTCACAAGCCACATGTGACTCTATGGCCCCTTGATGTGGCTCTTCCACAAAATACCACGTGTGGGTTCACACATACAGTGTGATTGAAACTTCATGGCCCATGTGCAGAAGTTGGTTTTCAGCTCTCAAAAGAAATTTCAATCATTATACTGTTGATATTTGGCTCTGTTGACTAATGAGTTTGTCAACCATTGTCCTAAAGCATAGAGAAGAAGCTGTCAAAGATGCCTGGTTCATGTCAAAGAGATTCAGAAGCTAAATGGAAGATATTCCTACTGACCAAGAGTGAGACAATTTGAGGTTAAATAGGAAAATTACAATAGTTTTAAATATGTTCATAATACTAAAAAACAAATTAAATAAAACATAATTGGTAAGCACTGGAAGATACTAGAGAATCAGCCCATTACTTTGAAAAATGCTTTATCAATGGAAAGAATCAAATATTTAGTAGGACTTTCCTTTGTTAATCACTGGGTAATCAGAGAGTAGAGAGAAAGTTTTCCCTCTAGACATATTTCAGCTAATAAATGTAGAGTAAGTGATAAAATTAAAATATTATAATTTTACAACCCTAAGTTAGGTAATGAGTGTAGGTATTGATGATCAAGGCTGCTATCATCACAAAAAGAAATTGTCCAACATTACGTCACTTATGATAGAGGAATACCATATCATTTATGAGGTAGTCTTGCCAAAAACATCATACTTAAATCTGATCTAACTACTCATTTAAATGAAACACAGAGATGAGAAGAACATATTAAATTACATCATGGAGAAGTAATAAAATCCACTGGGAAATTCTTCAAGACAAACAACACTGTTTCCTTAACAAATAATTTAATGAAAGTAAACAACAAAACAACAGAGACAGAAAAGGATATTATAGATTAGTAGACAAGTAAAAGCACAGGAACTAAAGGGAATGTGTTAGCCTTTATTTGGATCCTGACTAAAGCAAATTATTTAAAAAGTTAATAACTTTTATTATACTGTGGGAAATCCAAATGACTATTTAATGACATTATGAAATTACTGTTAAAGAAGGAAAGGGGGTGGGGAGATAAAAGAGGGTGAAAGGGAAAGAAAAGGTGATAGAAGGACTCTTGACTTAGGATAGTGAACACACAATACAATGTATAGATGTAGAATTATACAACTGAACCCTATACAGTTTTATATTTACCTAAAGGAAATAGGTCAATAAATTCAATACAAAGTTCAAGAAGTCTATAAAAAGGAAATTACTGTTAAAACTTGTAAATGTGATAATGGTATAGAGGTTATACAAGAAAATGTTCTTACCATTTAGAGATACATATTAAACTTTTTGAAATTGCTTCAAAATCATAAAGAAAGGGGTCTAGCTGAAACAAGATTGGCTATGAGGTGAGCCAGTTGGTGTATACATAGAGATTCCTTATCCTATTCTGTATACTACTGTTTGTTTGAAATTGTCTTTAATAACTTCTTTAATGTGCCTGACTACAGGTTATTTATTTTACATAAAGGTAAGTGAAGTATATTTTTCATGCCCACAAATAAAGACATGTGTTATTTATACATATCTTTAAACTTTTTAATTCCTAAATAAAAACTTGTTTAAAGGGTAAAGCCCTAGAAATTAAAGTTATTCATTCACAAATGATGTCTAGTATTAGATTTTATATGCTTAAGACACTATTTTCAGAGCTTTAATTTGTTTACTTCGTCACAGCACCATGGATTAGGATAATTTCCCCCATTTTCAGCTAATAAGTTGGTAGAACCAGGGTTTGGACCCAAACAGTTCTACTCTATGGCTCAGGCTCTTAAACCTTAGTTTACATTTAAATTATGTACCTAATTATCGGTCAAGTTCCCATGTTTTAGGCAGGATGTAGATCAAAAGAAATGAAGAAAGGCTACTCCAGGACAAGGTAAAGGTAAAGTAAAGGCACAAACATAAGGACCAGCAAGTTAATTAGTTTGAGTCAAGCACAGGATTCTGAACAGGAGAAATGCTGTGAAATGAAGTTGGAAAGTCAGACAAGACTGGATTGTGACCTACCATGAAGGATAAGTTAGCGATGAGAGCCTTCAATAACCATTTGGGAGGCACTGACTCTTTGAAGTGGAAGATTGACCCTATACTTTTTGGAAATTAATGGAGAATAATCTGTATGAAGAATTATTGGGAGGGTTGATATTAGAAGTAGGAATTCAATTAGGAGGCTACTCAACAGGTTAGGCAAAAGCAAGAAAGGCTAGAGTTTAGGGTCATTGTATGGGAATTAAAAAGAAGGGCAACTATAAGAAATGAGATGCTACAGAAGCAAGAAATAGAAATAAGAGTTGACAGAAATGACAAGTATGGGGTCTGGGTAAAACTTGGGAGGGTAATAATGTCATCACTGCTAACAGAAAAGAGCAAAATGCAGAAAGAGAATCAGATGTGAGAGAAAAGAGGAAGGATTTTGTTTTGCACACAGTGAACTAAATGAAATAAATAAGCCATCCAAGAAGACAGATCTAGTATATAAAAAAAGGTAAAGTGGACTGAAACTCAGAAAGAACCCAGGTGTAGGGTGTAGTTTTGGGACTGAGAGGTGATGGTTGAACAGATAAGACTAGTTGAGACTGCTGAAGAAAAAAGGGATGACAGTTTGGCTGGAGTCTCTAACAGTATTTTAAAGATACATGAATGTTGTCTTCTATTATTTTCCATTCCTTTAGCACAGAACTCAATAAACTCTCTTGTTTGATTCATGAAGAAATATGAGGTGCTAACACCTCTTTTCATAGTGTTTTGATTTCCCAAATGATCCTAGTACAGCATTTATTTATTAGTAGTGAGAATGGTTTGATTTCTTACTGTCCCATCTGAGAACCAACTAATAGGGAAAGGACAAATCTCAAAAGCAAGCTTGTAGTGGAGGACTAAAGACTCTTTCAGATAATTCAGACATATAATTCTATTTTAGATGGAGGCATCTTTATTTTCTGGCCTATATTTCTCAATAGTTGTAGTGTCACAATTCACTATTGAATTGTTAGTCAAGTCTAACCAATATGAGAAGTAGAGAAAATGACAAATAACTTTTTACTTGCCTCTAACATAATAAATGACTGATATAAATAAGGCTGCAGTTAATTGAGAATGAAACCATAGGAACGAAGAAAGAAAACTGTAACAATGCTGTACTTTTAAATAATTTCTAATTTAAGTTTAAATTTTTCTTTAAAAATTAAAATAAAGATCTGTTTCTTACAGCAAGGCCAATAGCAAAGCATTGCTGTCTTCTCCAGAACCCATAAGAGTCAGAATACTTAGTCTAAAGCTTTAAGGATGCAAATAATTATCTTTTTTTTCTTGGTTTATTCCTCCCATGTCAAAACTTGATGTTCATACTTCATTTCAAACTTTTCACATTTTCCATTTATTGCAACCTTGGGCTGAGAAAGCCCATTATTTGACTGGATTTTATAGGGTATTAACAACTCTATTCAGTAGGGGTTCTCTACAGGAGAAGGAAGAATATTAATCAGAGAGCTGCTAAGTAAGCACAGCTGGGAATCCTTATCAACAATCAAGAACCAACCCCACAGGGCAGTTAAACACAGCTGGGAGGCCTTCTGTCACATCCAAGTCTTAGCAGCCAGTAAATGGAAGAGCCATGATATAAATGGCAGTGCTTATGGTTTTAACTTTTAGAAAACTTCACAAGCTTATAAGAACATTGATGATTTGCTCTTTGTGAAGCAAGTAACCAGGCAATTCTTTTAAAGACTTTAAACCAGCAGTGTGAGATTTGTTTTAATTTTTTTTTCAACCATCATAGTTGATGCTTCTCAGTAGGAAATGAACTTTCCTTCAATGTAGCCTTGTACCTGTGCCACAAATATGCAAAAGGTGCTACTGTTTGTACTACTACAATGAAAGAAAACGGAAGGAAATGTAGAGATAGGGTTATTAGTTAATAATAGAATTTCACTTTTTTATAATTCCATTTTTGAGAAAGACTATAGAATGAAAAATAACATGACAAAGAGTTTTTGGTTTGCTGTCTTTCGTGTTGGTATAGCTAGTGGTGCAGTCAGATAAGAATCCGTTATAATCACTGAGTTCATCCATAGGCCTTAAGTGGACATGTCTGGGGTGATGCCTTTTGATTTTGAACCACCAAAATGATTTTTTTTAAAACACCCAAAGTCCTAGCAAGAGGAGAGGATTTCTAATGAACAATTGTGCTCAAATCTCTACTCTACACATTATAATGTAATAGCCTCCATTTTGCTACTACAAAGTTAGAACTGGGAGACTTGGCATAAGACCCACAAAGCTCAGTGGCTTCTCATGTAAATCCAATGTGGGTAGTACAGATCAGGACTGGTTTAAAAATAAGTGTTCCTGAAGAATGTTTTTAAGTGGTTATAGCCACACTCTGCAGTCAGACTACTCACCCAGCTAGCAGATTTCAGTCTAGATAGGACTTGGGTGTGGACTACATTATGTGGCTAGGATTATAGATTAAAATAACCACTCCTTTCAAATCTCAGTTGTTGTGCAAGAATTTCTGAGTTCATTAAAAGACAAATTTCACTGCACATGCCTAGACTTCTTCTCAAGTAGATCCAGGAACTTAGGAGAAACAGACATTGCTAAGCACCCAGGAGGTTCTGATGTAGTTGGTCTGTAGACCACATTATAGAACACCGAATATAATCTAGGCTCAATGCCTTTCATTGAAATATATCCATTGACAAAACAATAACCTCAGCTTAAACTGAAACACATATACCCTCACTTTTCTGAAACATGAAAGGAGAACTTTTTTATACACAGTATTTCTGTGTCATTAAATACTTTTACAGAAGGATTGTTATTATAGTTATTTTTGTTGTTATTTTTTCCCGTGCTCCTGGGCAGCTGAATCACCCTTGACAAGTCACAGTACCCTGAGATGTTTCTGTGGCAGACAGAAAAATCATCTACCTGGACTGCATCCAGGTGAAGAGTGAGTCAGCATGACAGATATTACTTTTACATGACATTTTTCTATGTAAATTCTTTGAACAAAAAACAACGTAATTAATTGTAAAAGTTGCTTTCTTCCTGCCTTCATAGACTGTCTTACTGAAAAAAAAACACACTTTTCTATTTTTATTTTTCTTAACTAAGCAAAACAAACATATCCTAGCCCTAGGTTACCAGAGCAAACTCTTTAAGTGGAATACAACATGAAGAAAATGTATGTTTTAACAAGGCCCTGAACTGTGTTTTCCAAAGATCCTAATGGGCCCATTGTAATTGCTATAATCTATTAAATTCAATTTATGTAGGTGGAAAGCCCTTTAATAAGCATTTTATGATAATATGCTTTTTAAGATGTCCCCTGATATATATTATACACACTACTGAACCATAATGACTATTAACACAGTAAAATTAATAATACACATTTTTAAATGGCCTAAACTTTCAAAGACACTCAGGAGAGAGATACTTTTCTGAGTAAAGTTTTTGAAATAAGAGACATTTTTTACAGTTTTGTGTACAAAGAAATAGAGGATTAAGGAACTTTTGAAGATGTTCAGTAACGGTGAAGGGTTCTAGAACCCCTGACTCTGCTTTTCCCTCTCTATGATATGTTTCAAGAGGTCCTACTTTTTTCTGATTAAGCTCTGTCTCCAACAGATCTAAATGTAAAGCTTCTGAGTCTCCCCTCATCATTTGTCTCCTCTTCTAATGGTGCTGAATTCACCATTGGACCATGGACCTCTGTGTGGCAGAAAGGGTGCTTCTATTGAGAAGAAAAAGTAGAAAATGACTCTACTGCCTATCTGTTTGACATTAGTCATTCTCCATAAACTCATTTAGAGTCTCTTCCAATATAAAGTCAAAACCTGGCTAACTTAAACAAGTGGAATCATTAAGCTCAAGATTCCAAAACCATCCCACAGAACAAAACTCAGGTAAAATACTTCTAACCTTGTACTATCAAAATTTCAATAGTGAGCAGTTCATTTTCAAGTCTTCTAATGCCCAAGGAAGGAATATCTCCTCTCAAAGATATAGTTTCAGGTATACTTTATGTGTGGACTTCAACTACAAGTAGGGAGACCTGTACCTACCCAAATTAAATGAAAAAAAAATTCCCTTAAATATAACCAGCTCTTAAAGTAAGCCCTTAAATTAACTCAGTAAAATTAGTAAAATGTACAACACATTTGATTCCTTCATTTGCATTAATTAGATCTTTAAAGTGAAGAAAATTATGAGTCTCAAAAGGAAAGAAAGGTTTTTGGGCTGGTTGCAGATAACTCCACAGCAACATTCAACACTCAATAATGTTAGCAGACTAATTGCTAAAATGTCCTCAAGAAAACAAAGACTGACCCAAGAACTATAAATCCAACTAAATTGTCATTAAGAATAGGAACATTTTTGAGGGGCTACCCACATAATCTGCATATACATTTTTCATGAACTTAAAATTTTTAAATTTATTTTATAGAGAGAGATTGATTTTTGCTGTTCTACTTGGTTGCTTTTTGTATGAGTCCTCATCAGATACTGATCCTACAACCTTTGCATTTGGGGGCGACACTCTAACCAACTGAGCTATCTGGCTCATGAACTTTTTGGGAACAAAACTAGATGATAAGCATCAGCCAAATAAAAGAAAAACACTGAATATGTACACAAAGACTGAACACGGATTCTATTTAGCTATAAGATTAAAAGAAAAAAAAGAAAATTTGGGTATTGTGAATAGAACAAAATCTAAATATTATAATATTAAAAATGTTAAAATTACATGTCTAACAAAAATTGGAAGGAAAAGGGAGAGAAAATGGAGTGGCAATATGAGTGCAAGAATTCCTTTATCATTTGTAATGAGGTATTTAAAGATCATCTTAAAAACATATTAAGCAACAAAGACTAGCATATCAATAAAACCAAGATAAAAAGAAAAATAATGTACTTCATTTAAGTCAGACAATTGCAGGGATGGAGGAAGTGGCAACATATTAATTCTGCCATCCCAGAGAAGGAAATAAAGATATTGAGGGGAGAAATAGACAACTTAATTTATGACTATCACCACAGGAACAGAACTTTTGCCAAATTTTGAAGAGAGATACAAAAGAAAGCAATAAAAAACTAATTAAACCCACAATTTAAAATACTTCCCAAAGTAATTTATAGTTCCTATTGGCTTTTTTGACTAGTTCTTAACAATATTTAAGGAAGAAATAATATATATATTACACATACTCTTCTAGAGAACAGAAAAGGAGATCACAATTTTCATTTTATGAGCTGAGTACAACTCTGATACTAAAATCTGACAAGGTAATTATAAGAAAAGAATCACTCGGGTTTTTCATAGACATATATGCAAAAATCCTAAAGAAGATATTAGCAAAGTGGATCCAGTGATGTAAAAAAAGGATGCTACATCATGAACAAGTAAGTTTTATTTTAGGAATCCAAGTCTAGTTTAACATTTAAAAATCAATCAACAAAATTCACCACATAAATAGAAAAGAATGAAAATCATATTGTCATTGCGTCAGTTTCAGAAAATGTGGTGGTGGTGGTTGTTTCTTTAATCCTCATCAGAGGATATTTTTTTTCATTGAGATTGGAAGGGAGGGAATAGAGGAGGGGGAGAAAGAGAGAAACATCGATGTGAGAGACACATCAACTGATTGCCTCCTGCACCTGGACTCAACTTGGGATAGGGAGTGAAATGCAACCCAGGTAGGTGCCCTTGTCTGGGAATGGGACCCTGATAACTAAGCAGGGCAGAAAATGCATTTTTTTAAATTTGAATATCTGAATAGGTATTGAGGGAATAACTCAGAAAACTGTGTTCTTAATATCCCTTTTCTAATAAAGCACTCTATAAAAACCTACAGCATATTTAATTATGAAATATTAAATTATTTTCCCCCTGAGTTTAGAAATAAGACAAGGGTATTTACTATAACCACCTCTATTCAATATTGTACCGAAAGTCCTAGCCACTGTAATATGGCAAGAAATCCAATGAATAAGACCTAGGATAAAAGAAGTAGAACTGTTTATTCATATATAACACACTATTAGAATTCATTAATCATATAGGTTGCTGAATAAAAGATCAATCAACAAAAGGTGGGTAAAGGGAGCAGTAAATGGGGACATCTGTAATAATGTAAAATATAAAAATAAAGTTTAAAAAATTGTTAAATAACATTACAAACATCAAATAGTAACAAATATTACAAATATACTTAATAACTCTATACTGAAAATGACATAACTAAGAAACAGTAAACACCTAAATATACTGATTAGATGACTATATGCTTTTAAACAGTAAACACCTAGATATACTGATTAGATGACTATATGCTTTTAAAAGATAAATCTTCCCAAACAATCTATAGGTTGAAAGAAAACTTATTCAAAATCTCAGCAGGTTGTAGGTATATAAGTGTAGAAATAGAGATGTTGACTTTAATATCAGTATGGAAGGGCCAAGGTCCTAGAATACTCAAGATAATCTCAATTTGGATTACTTGATAAAGTTTAATTTATTCTCTTCAGTGATTCCATTATACTCTATGATATAGATGTACCATAATGTAGTCAAATGTTTTCCTGTTGATGACTATTTACACTGTTTCCAGTTTTTTGCCACTACAAATCATGCACAATAAACACCACTATATGCATGTGATATACTTTGTATAAGTCAGTTTCAAGGAATTTGCTAGATAAAAGAATTTTTTAAAATTTTAAATGCATGCTGCTAAATTGCTTTCCAAAAGAGGCTGCTGCTCTCCGCATACCATCAGCAATGTATGGGAATGCTTTTGTCTTTAAATCATATCCAGCAACAGGTGTCAGGGTGATATGTGTAGTCATAGCTCATAATTGCTTTAAATTACATATCACTGACTACTAGTATATCTGAGCCTTTCATATGTTTGCTAATGTTTTGGGTTGGCTTTAGAAAATTACTCTCCATACATTTTGTTTACTTTAAAATATTAAAATTTTCATCTTTTCTCATCAATTTTTAAAAACTCTTTGAAAAGTACAAATGTTAATTGGGTGCCCATTAATCACAACTTTACCAGAACTACCACTTTATAATTAATGTTTGTTATAGTCTCTCAGCATTGAAATGTTTAATTTTTATATGTCCAATACAATTGTCTTTTATTAATCTATAGTCCCTGAGTTAAAAATCTTGGTTAGGTATACCTTTCCCCCTAGCTTGTATATATGCTAAATGTTTTGAGTTTTACATAATTCCTTCACCCATCTTGAATTTATCTATAATAATAAAAGCATAATATGAAAATCGACTGAATAACTGAACAACAGAAGGACTGTTCATCCGGACGACTTTCTGGACGATCATGCTATGACACCCACTGGCTCCAGGCCAGCCAAGGTAGGTACTATGGGATTGGTCAGCATCTGGCCATTGCCCCATGATCGCACTGCAAAGGGAGGCCCAGGCCACCAGCAGATGAGGTGATTAATCAACTGAGGGGCTCTACAATCGCCCCAAAGAGGGAGGCTCAGGCCACTGACCAGCAGGCTGTGACGGGTAGGAGAAGCCTCCCTCTGCAGGGGCGATCCATAGAGGAGCCCCAGCTGGGTCAGCGGGACCTACCTCTTTTGGGGGATTGGTCACGGGGCTCCTGGACTGTGAGAAGCATAACCTGGGCTGAGGGAACCTTCATCTTGAGTGCACCAATTTCATGCATTGGGCCTCTAGCATATTTATATTCACAAGTAAATTTACTGATAGCTTTCATTTTATTTCTTATTGAATTTGATATTAAAACTTTGCTGACTTCTTTGAAGCTGTCCATATTTTATTTTTTTTAATGTTTTTATTGATTTCCGAGAAAGGAAGAGAGAAGGAGAGAGAAACATCAATGATGAGAGAGAATTATTAATCAGCGGCCTCCTGCACACCCCCTACTGGAGATTGAGCCCACAAGTGACCACTTGGTGCATGGGTTGATGCTCAACAACTGAGCCACATCAGCCAGTTTTTGTTTGTTTGTTTGTTTGTTTGTTTTGTTTTCATTTTAGGAAATCATCTATTTTTCTAAGTTGTCTAATTTGTTTCTTTAGAAGTACATGAAGTATTCTTTCAGAATTTTTTTAGTTCATATACTATCTGTGTTCAAATTTATATTTATAAATTTATTTTCTTATTCTAATTTTTCTTTTCTATTTCCTTAACTGAATTTTATTCAATTATTTTATTGGTAATTTTATAAAACCAGTTTTTAGATTTGTTTGTCTTTTTTACAGTTTAAAAATTTTGTTTCATTGATTTTTGCAATTATATTTACTAATTCCCTTCTAGTATTTTATTTTGGTATATTTGTAACTCTTTTCATTATTGTGTAAGATAAAAATTTATTTCCTGAAACTAATATTAGTTTCAGTTTTCCAAAATTTATGAAGCATTATTTGCAATAGCCAATATATGGAAGCAACCTAAGTGTCCATTGTATATATGGACATTCAACAACAAAAAAGAATGAAATCCTGCCATTTGTAACAACATGGAACTTAGAGAGTATAGCTTTTTTAATATTTCACTAGAGGCCTGATGCATGAAATTCATGTAAGAGTAGGCCTTCCTTCCCCAGCTGCCAGCACCGGCTTCCCTCTGGCTGGCAGGCACCTGGAAGCCAGGCTTTCCTCTGGCCACCAGCAGGCACCTGGGACCCAGGCTTTCCTTTGGCCAGCAGCAGGCACCCGGGACCTGGGCTTTCCTTGCACCCTTGGCTTTGTCTGGAGGGTTGTCCAGAATGATGTCCGGCAGGATGTACTCTCTAATTAACATATTATGCTTTTATTATTATAGATTATGCTTTTATTATGAATGCTTTTTCTTGTTCATTAATTTCTATTAATTTCTCTTTCCATTTGCTTTTTAATTTAAAGGTTATATTTGGAAGTGTTTTTCTTCTTTTCTTGGTTTCTTTATTATTATTTATATCCTTAAATATGTCCTGCAAAATGTCTGCTTTTTTAACTTAAATTTTTCCAAGAAACCATACATTTTTCTAAATATTCTATAACATCATAAACATACAAAATAACTATCTATTAGATAAATAATTATCTATCTCTTTTTCCATCTCTCTCTCTCTATATATAGATAGATAGATAGATATGACAAGCCATCAACCTAAATGAAGATATAGCAAAGCTATAGATGCCAACTCAAATTGTACAAGAAATTTCTATTCCTCAAGAACCAAAAAAGGAAATGACAGCAGCAAGACTCTATGTTAGCCCTAACCAGTTTGGCTCAGTGAATAGAGCGACAGCCTACGGACTGAAGGGTCCCAGGTTTGATTCTGGTCAAGGGCATATACCTTGGTTGCGGGCACATCCCAGTAGGGGGTGTGCAGGAGGCAGCTGATTAATGTTTCTCTCTCATAAATGTTTCTAGCTCTCTATCTCTCTCCCTTTTCCTCTGTAAAAAAATGAATAAAATATATTAAAAAAAAGACTATGTTAATTCGCACCCTGATGAGAGGTAATACATATGAATCCCTGAAAATTCTTGTGACAATTTGAGGAAGGGGATCCTAAGAAGACTGAACACCTCGCTAGTTCAGTCTATAAAATGTGGGGTTCTTTGGTAAATATGACTATTTATTAGCAGGTAAAGCTAGGAATTCACAACTTATGCTTTATCATCAAATGCTAAAACTTTGGCTATATTTCATGCTTTTTCTTTTCTTTCTTCAGTCAAATGAAGGATAAAATACTTTAGATTAACTTGCCTTCGGATCTTAACTAGCAGAATAGAAGCTAAATCCATTTACCCTCTTACGCTAAAACTTTCAGTTTTATAAATGGCAAGAATAAAGAAAATATGAGAGCTTCAGAAATTCCTGGGAAATGCCAAGCAAAAAGCTTACCTAAAGTCTCTTTAAGCCAGCGTGAGTCTTTTGAAGGGACATCAGTTTCTCTAATCTTTTGTCTGGAGACTTCACATGGATCTTCTAGCAGGAATATTCTCCCAAAAATATAAAAGTTCCCTACCATAATGATTGCTTGCTTGGAGGTCAGGTGGTGCCCCTTCCGGGTGAGTGAGCTAAACATGCCATCAGCTGAACTCTCAGAGGGAACCTCTTGATGTTATTTCCTGGCGATTCTTCTGGTTGAGCACTCTACCTGAAAGTTTTTAAAAGTTCTTTTCCTTTGTTCCTCTGGTGGTCACTTCTTTTCATTTTGTTTCACAATATACCCACTCTGGTTCTCTATTCATCCTGTGGTTTGTCCCTCTCTGTGCATTTGAATAAATTATTCTATTTGCTTCTTCCTTGTTCTGGAGAACTACTTATCCTTCAAGATTCACTAATGAAACATTACATTATTCACTTTCCTCTGCCAGAAAGAGTTAAGCACCCCCTCCTCTTTCTTCTCACAGCATCCTTTATCAATCATCCCACAGTTCACACATACTCTTCAGAAGAATGTTCTGTCTCTCATCTCTGTTAATCTTGTGCTGAACATAGTATCTGGTATACATTAGGTAATAAGTGGTCAGATATATAGATGACTGAACAAACAACTGTGTTCTAAAACCTGGCATAAGGTTTGAAAAAATATCAATATCATGTTGAATTATGGTTGGCATCAAACTGCTTTGAAAATACAGGGAAGGCTTTTTTAAATTCACTGATTCTAGATAACTACCCTTGAGACAAAAAAAAAAAACATTAGGAGAGGAGAGGACATCTTAGAGACAGATATTAAGAGCTCATGGAAATTAGTCACTGATATAAATTTCTGAGATTTTGGAGAAAGAAAAGCCAAAATCCAGTCATGTTTTCTCAATTAAAAAATATACATGAGTAATGAGTAAATGGGTATTGATCCCTGGAAAAATTCTAGAATTAATTATTACACAAATTTGTTTTAAGCTATTAGTAAAGAATATTATTATGAAGAGGGTATATCACATTAAAAAACACAAAAATTATGCTTATTACTTCAGTTAGACATTTAATAAAAGTTATTAAGATGTGTTGGATAAATGTGGTTTAAACTGCAGTGAAGTGAGTAAATGATTAAATAAAAATATTTATTTTCACTTCATTCAGGTTTAGTTGTCACCTAGAAAGAGGAGTACAGTGATGTGCCACAAAGCTTTGTTTTATTCAATATTTATATCAGTTATTCACAAAGACCCAAAACTTATCTATACAAAATTCATGGCTATAACAAAGCTGAGAAAAGTGAATATTGCAATAGATGTCAGAATAAAGAGTTAAAAGTTGACAAGTAGAAACACTAGGCTAAAACCCCAAAACAAAAGTTGGCACATATAAATGTAAATGCTTACATTTTAATTCAAGAAAACAAATGTCTGACAGTAGTATAGACCCTTTATATTCTGAGATTAACTCTAGCTCTAAACATTTCTGATTCTAGAAGTAATGGAGCCTTTTTCAGGGGAATCCCTCCAATCAGTTGGAGGTGGAGCCAGGATTAGGACTCAGCTCTACTAAATCCCAGTTCCTTTACTCATTTGCAATGCTGATTTTATTCCCTGCTCAAAACACACTAGAAGAACTCTGTATACGTATGACCATCACAGTAACAGGGCACTGATGAGCTATCGTATCATGAGATTAAGGCTGTGAGAAATATGAGGATCTACACACCAGAATCCAAGGGGCACAATGGAAAAATCTGGAATTCTAACATGATTTAGCTCTCCAAAAGGTTGTCAGTCACTTGGAAAAAGGAATAATCTGAGAAGGCATTCTTCCAAAGACTTATAACTGAGATAAGTTGATCAAAATAAAAAGCTTTGGATAGATTTTGGCTTAAAATAAAGTACTTAGAATAGTTACTATTAGCCTTAATAAGCAGAGCCTAGATGACCACCTGTCAAAAGCTGAATAACGAGAGAGTCAAAGTGGATTACCTCCTAAATTCCCTCTTACCTAAGTAAGGACCCTTGATTTGACCAGAGCCTACTGGTTGCTATTGTGTGACTCAGCCCTTTGATTTTTACCAGAAGTCAATTCCATGAATCATCTGTACACACAAGTAAACCTTAAGTGGAGGAAGGATCACTATCAGAGAATCCCTGGAACATAGCCAGTGGGTGAAGCCATCTGCATTGCCACACTCCTTCCCAGGGCTGGACAAGTGCAGGTACTTAAAATAACACTCCACAAACTGTTTGCTCAAAGCATTAAATGTTTTAACCGTTTTATCTTTATTTTTTATCTCACAGTATAATAATTGGCATAACAGGAAAAACAACAAAGAGAAATGTAGAAAAGACAAACCAAATGTGAATTGCTTTCTGGATCTTGTGTAATTCATCCTCGACTGCTATTAGAACAGATCATTGAGGGAGGAATTAGTTATAAGGCTTAAAGGGGATTGTGAAGATTAACGAGGAAAAGTAAGAACCAAGAATAATTTCTATAAGAAATTAAACTATGAAGCAATAGATGTTCATAAGCCCAGATGAGAACTTGTCACACAGTCATTGCACAACATCCACTTAGAACAGCAGCTGCACCAACACCTCTGTTTTTCTGTGCAGTGGAATTCTGTCATTTAAGTCTGGTGGGACACACTTGTTCAGCAATTACTATACAGTGAATTGCTTTTACACTGAATGTGAAAGAGGTTCACATGCCAGTGGCTTCTAAATAAAAATGCACCTGTCAGCTAATATTTGGTGATGGTGTATTAATTATCTTCCTACCATCTGGAATGCAGCTTCTACAAAGTTTTAGTTAATAAAATATATTAACTTAGATTTAGTGAAAACTGGCAATGATGAATATTTGATTTTTATGCTGAGCAGAAGCAATTGCTAGATTAATTTAAAAATCCATTTCATTAAAAAAAATTAAAATATTTTTATACACTAAAATCTTTTATCAAATGAAGTTACCTTTACCTCACTCTTAATTTGAGTACAAAAATCACTCCAGAGTCAGTTGTTCATTCATTCATTTATTTATATGAAAAATTCTCTTCCTTTCTTAGAACTTCCTGAAATAAAAATAGAATTTACTAGTAACCTGAAAAGTGAAACAGGAGTAAATGGGATGAAAGAAAGAAAGGTGGAAAAGGAAATTGTTGGAGGTGGAAAGATGAAGGAGAAGCTGAGGAAAGTGAAGCCAGGGGGATGTGGAGGAAGTTGAGTCTATGGCATAGACAGACCCTGGAAAAGAGGGTAAGACGAACTAAAACATAAGAGTAGAAATCTGAGAGAATGCTAGAGCTTAGAATGAAGAAACAGAATAATTGGAATAAAGATCAAAATAAAAGCAAGCCGGGCCATTGTAGCTCAGTGTTTGACCTATGAACCAGTAGGACATCCCTTGAGAGCTCCTGGATTGTGAGGGGGCAGGCTGGGCTGAGGGGAACGCCCCCCCCGCCCCCCAGTGCATGAATTTTTATGCAACAGGCTTCTAGTTATATAATGATTGTCTACTTAACTCCATTATGTACCCCCAAATTTCCATTTCTTTGTCCCTAAATTACATACAATAGGGACTGAATAAATTTCCTTGACAAAACCAACCTAAGGTCACTATGGTCAGGGGTTCCAAAATTCTACTATAATTGCAACTAAAAATTAGGACATAATCAATAGACAACCTTTAACACTACTGCTAACTTAAAGATACCATAATAGCTGGTATTAAAAGAACTGTATTATTTTATTTTATTGAATCAGGAACTAAATAGCACATGTTAGGCACCGTGTTTCACAAATAATTAAAAATCAAAATATGCTAACTGTTCTATTCTCTGCACATCCTATATAATAAAAGGCTAATATGCAAATAGACAGAAAGGTGGGACATCTGAACAACCAAACAACTAGTTGCTACTATGTGTGCTGACCACCAAGGGGCACATGTGGAACATGGTGGATGTTGGCAGCAGGCAGCAGAGCGTGGAACATGGCGGGTGTTGGCTGTGGCAGGATGGTGGAGCAGGTGAATGGGGGCGCCAGACCAAGGCAGGATGGCTGTCGCTGTCAAGGGGCGAGCCTCTGGTGGTTACTGAAAAATCTTTGCTCCTACATGCCGAGGTCCCGCCCAGCGCTCACACCTGCTGTCAGCACCAGAGCCGCCACTTACACCTGCTGATGCCCAGCACTGGGCATGATTGCTTGGCACCATCAGCAGGATGAGCAGTGGCTGTGAATAGCAGCTGCTTCCCCGATCTCCCCTGAGGGCTTCTCTACCTCTTGTTGCTCCTGAGGGGCAATCAGGGCAGTAGCTCCTTCTCGCTCCCACTGACTGCACCAATCCTGCTTGCACCACTGCTGGCACCAGCCATAATCACTCCATGTCCTCAGCGGGTGTAAGTGGGGCTGGCACTGTCAGCGTGTGGGAGCAGCAGCAGCAGGAGCATGGCTGCTGATTGATAGGGGACCAGGGGCCAAGGTGGGAGGGGCCTTTTGGGGTGCAGAGAATGGGCTGAGACCTGCCTCTGTGCCCACTGCAGCCTTACAAACCACAGTTCCTTTTAAGGTGCAAGAATTCATGCACTGGGCCAAAACCAGTTTGGCTCAGTGGATAGAGCATTGGCCTGTGGACTGAGAGGTCCCAGGTTTGATTCCGGTCAAGGGCATGTATCTTGGTTGCGGGCACATCCCCAGTAGTGGGTGTGCAGGAGGCATCTGATTGATGTTTCTCTCTCATCAATGTTTCTAACTCTCTATCTCTCTCCCTTCCTTTCTGTAAAAAGTCAATGAAATATATATTAAAAAAAGAATTCATGCACTGGGCCCCTAGTTATAGTATATTACTAAATATATTAATGTTTTATGTATTGTCATTTTTGAAACAATTCCAAGGGCCATACATATAAAGTTCATTTTGATCTTCTAACTCTACTTCATAAATTTAATAGCAGGAATCTGAAAAAGTAGGGTTGATAGTGAATCAAATGAATCCAAATAATAATTATCAAATATTTCAAAATGAAAACCACTACTTAACCTTGTCTACACTGCTCTTCTCCAATATGGGATTAATTAATTGAATTTTCTGTGTGCTATGCATTATGCTGTGTGCTGGAGAAAAACACATAAACAGAAATATATGGTTGCTGGTCTCATGCTGGTCTACTCTAACAGAGGGAGATGGAGAAAAATGGATAGATTTAAATGATAATTTGGACATAAAACTGATGGACTGAATATTGTTCAATAATATTAATGGTGACAGCTTTGTCATATTCTTGATTTTAATTGGAATAACTTAATATACTGTTATTACTGATATTAGGATGACATTCCTTAGGAAGTATAAGACAATTTTGACTTTAAGTCAGCTTGGTCTGTATTTTCCTTTTCTTGATCAAGAATATTTCCCAATCAAGTGCCTCATGACTGCTTTGGACACTGGTGTATTAAAGTTTTTTTCAATAATCCATATCCCTTCCAGCTTCTGCTCTATTGATGTTGCCCGCTTCACAGCCAGCTTTATATGTATATGTATATATACGTGTGTGTGTATGTGTGTGTGTGTGAGAGAGAGAGAGAAAGAGAGAGAGAGAGAGAGAGAGATTAAAAAAAACACACATCAATTTGTTGTTCTACTTATGTATGTATTCATTGGTTGATTCTTGTATGTGCCCTGACTGGAGCTTGAACTCACAACATTGGTATATTGGGATCAATGCTCTAACTAACTGAGCTATCCAGCCTAGGCCACAGCCAGCTTTTGATTTTTTAAAAATATATATTTTATTGATTTTTTTACAGAGAGGAAGGGAGAGGGATA
>PVJN01035907.1:0-21805 GCA_004026805.1 Lasiurus borealis | reverse complement strand
CTCATTAGGCAAACGCTCTTCACGGAGGGAACTGCTAAGAGGCCCCCCGCGTCCCAAGAGGGGATCTTAAAAATGTCAAAAATGCTACAGTACAAATGAATGACACCGACCAGAGACCATGTGCCGGAGATGCAAGCAATTAGTTAATATATTACCACCTCAACCCCGAGAGCAAAAAACAGGCCGCAAAATTTTCCTCTTGACAAAAAGCTGTACAGATAAGATCAGCTTCATTCCCACACAATGCCAGGGCCCTGCCTTGGAGCAGCCCTGCATGCAGGAGGGAGAAAGGGAGGGAGGGAGGGAGGGAGGGTCGGGGACACAGGGTCTGCAGGGTGTGCCCCCCAGGGGTAGGAGACTGCAGGGCTCTGGAGTGAAGGAGTGGAGTCTGAAATGAAAGAAGCGTCCCGTGGATCCTGGTCGAGAAGCTCGCTGCCTGCTCCTTGCTGGGGCTTTCTGATGAAATGGAAGGGAAAATGAAATCTCACTGCTGTTTTCCAAGGAAAGAAGGTGCCTGCGAAAAGGTGACGGGGGTGGTTATATTCTATGGACGAACGCTTGCTCCTTGCTTTTCAGAGGAGATTTTTAAAGCTAAATAGTGTATATTGTATAGTTCTCTCTCTTGTTCTCTCTTTACGCGCACGCACACGCGCGCGCGCGCGCACACACACACACACACACACACAGAAAAGATGTTTCAAGAAAGAAGAATCCTCCTATATATATACATACACAGAAAAGACCTCTTAAGCAAAAATACACATGATGTGCACTTGGGCTAAGGGTTTGAGTAGGTCCTTAGCAAGGAAACACGGAGGGGATGGGAGAAAGAAGGCATGAGAACCTAGTGCACCAACGCCAAGTGCATCGAAATTTGCAGACAGTTACCGATGTCCACCCCACGTACACAGGCACACCTACACGTTCACACTTCCTCTGTTTACTAAATAACATTTCAGCGCAGTTTTCATCTTATAAGGCAAGTGTTTGAAACTCGGAATAAGTGCACTTAATTAAAGGAAGGCTGTGAAAATGTGCACTAATCTGATATGACTAATAGCAAAGTGCATGAAATTGCTAATTAGAATTTCATTAAAGGTGCTGCTTTATCAGACTGTGAATATCACAACCTTTAAAAATTCTTTCAGGAGAGCTTAATTCCTTTTCAAACAGAAATAGTCTTTAAAGACATTTGATTTGTTCTGAAGGAATTCGTGGCTCAGGCTGCGACTTGAAAGGTTGCGGGTGTTTCGGGAAGTGACACCGGCATAGGAATATGGAGCAGGGACATTGTTTCGTTTGCCCGATGAGTCCCTTTCTCTATGGATTATTGTTGAAAACACCGGTCGTGAAAATAGAGTTGAGTCCTTGGTTTTGTTCCACATGGAATTGTTTTTTTTTTTGTTTTTTTTTTTTGCTAAAGTTAAATGTTTATTATCTCCCAGGAGAAAAGAGGAAAAATTTACCGAAACAATGTAAAGTCACTAAACATAAAATGAAGCATTTTGATTTTCACACACATTACCAAAAATAAAAGGGAGAGGACAACAAAAATTATTTTAAAGGAAAAGGCCATTTATTTAAAAAAACAAACAAACACAAAACAGCTTTCTTTGAAAAAAAATCTCTTAAAGTACTAATAACATTTCAATCCTAAGATTGTACCTTTTAAAATTAGCAATGTCCACTGTTCACAGCAACAAATGAATTTTTGCTTCTTCTCCGCCTTGCTTTCCTGGCTTACAGTGTTTTCTGATTCCACACTTAACTATTCCCCGGACTCAATCTGCATTTCAGCTTGCCTTTTACCACTCAGGTTTTTTAAATTCTACTTCTCTTCTCTCCCTTCCCTCCCCATTTTTTTTTTCTATTTTCAGTCATTTCTGTTTATTGTCAGATGAACGAAGCTGCTCTACCTTGTCCCTATCCCTACCCACAGCTCTCAATGTCACCAATTGTATTTTTTTATTTGTTGTTTCTTCTTCTTCTTACAATTAGTAACTTAAAGAAAAAAAATCTCCCAGCTTGTTGGAACAGCCCCATTTTGTTATTGAAAAACCATTCCTGTTAATGGAAAGTACAGCTCACTCAAAGCGAGCGCTCTGCTTTTACAGAACTTGTTAAAAACCCGCCTGGCTTCAGACTTGCTGAGCACCCGGGCGAACGGTGAGGTCACTTCTGCAGAACTGAAGATTTAAGGACACGTTCAGAGACCTCGGTTGAGAAGCTAATCGTCATATTTACCTGACGACCATACCGAACAGGGGAGGGAATGAGAACAGAAGTCACCGCACGGGGAGAAACGGTGTGATTTTTTTTGGTCGTTTCAACACATCTCCGGCGGCTTAATTGCGGGGTGCGCCGATTTTTGTTTCAGCCGGAGGAATTTTCATGGCGTTTAGGCAGTTCATCAGCTGGCCTAGTAACAGATAAAAGATTATGTTTGCCTTTCAAACACGGAAAGGGAGGAGGGGAGGGGGGTAATATTTCTACCATAAATGCAACGATTTTAAAAGATCGGTCTAGACTTAAATGAGTGAAAATTATGCTCGTTAACCACGTCTGGAGCCCCCGAGGTGGGGTGTCAGGCTGGCTTATGGAGGGGGTCCCCCTGCCAGCAGTCAGACAAAGCTGCTAATGCGAATGTTTTAAGTTTCAAATGGAGAAATATTGTTCTAAGGTGGCAACAATGAGGCTGTTGTCCTTTCGGGCTGCGATGGCAGGCAGACTCCTCCGGGGTCGTTTTATGCAAAAACGAATGGCAGGTAATTGTGATTTAATTCTTTTGGAGTCAATTACGGGGGCTGGGTGACAGAGGACCCTCCTTTCTCCATCAGTAACGGAATGAATGGTGGCAGGAGCAGAAACAGCAGTGGTGCGCCGCCGCCCTCCCCGGGGTCCCCTCCCGGCCAGGGGGGGCCCTGCCAATCAGGCCGAGCCACCAGGAGGCTGGGACCCTGGGGTCTCCGGGGTTTGGGGATGGAACTTGGGGGGTAGGGAGAGGGAGAAAGGGAGGAGGAGGGAGGGGGAGGTGTCTCAGTTCTCAGCTCCCTGGAGCCCGAGCCCGCTGCAGCCCAGGTGCCCGCAGGGGGGAGAGTCTGCGCGCTGCGGATCGGGGAGCACCCGCGTGGCCACCGTGGGCTCCATGGGCGCTCGGAGCTCGGGGCTTAGGGCACGGGACACGGGCGGCCGATGGGACTGCGGGGTTCCCAGGGCTGGTGGTGCACGGGGAGGAGGAGGAGGAGGAGGAGGAGGAGGAGGAGGAGCGGCGCAGCTGGTCTAGCGGGAGGAAGATGCTGTGGAGGAGAAGGGCTCTGTGAGTCCTTCCTGGGCGGGGCGCGCTTGGGGGTCCCAGGGACCCCAAGACCAGAGCCTCTTCGCGTCCAGAAAGCCAGTTCAAGCCCCAGTTGAAAGGGAGAGGCTTGGGGAGGTCCTTAGGAGGGGCGCACGGCGAGTGTCCCCGGACCCTAGGCTCCCTCACTGCTGGCAGCCTGGCACGCAGGGAGGGCTTTGGGATGGGGCTTGGCCTCCGGCACACAGTAGGTGCTCAGTAACCAGGGAACGGGCCGCTAATGTACCCTGTGACCTGATTTTACTTCCTATTGTCCTCAGCACCATCACAGCTCCTTCCACAGGCCGTGTCCGCCAGCTTTCCCCCGATCTGCTGGGCTGGGGGCTCTGAGGTTGGGATCAGAGCTGGATCCCACCTGCCTTATTCTCTTTGGGGAACTTGGGGGGAGGGGAAGGAGGGTTATCTAATCTGTCTGGACTCAGTTTCCACAACTGTGAATGGTATCCATAATGGAACCCTCCCTTCAAGGGACCTTGCAGGCATTTAAAAATCTACTCGTCAATAAAATGCTTAGCATGGAGGCAGGCACCCAGCAAAGTGCTCAGACCTCCCTCCCTTTTCCCTTTTTCTGGAGCCCCCTCACCCCACAATGAGTCCTGGCCCCAGGGCCTTTGCACTTGCAGCAACCCCTTCCCTTCCCCCACCATGGCCTCTGCATCAGGCCTAGCTAGGCTGTCACCGCTGAGGGATCTGCATGCCCACCCGCTGGTCCACTGGTCACTATCCTGACGCCCTTTGTTTCCTTCCTGCCATCTGTCCTGACCTTAACGTCCTTCCTGAGCGTTTACTGACTGGCTTTTACAAAGATGGGGACCTCGCCTGCCTTGCTCTCTGCGGGTCCCCAGCACCTTGACCCCTGCCTGCCACGCGGTCAGTGTGCAGTACATGCCCTCCAATGGGTGAGCACAGTGGAAGTAGTGGGACCGGATCATCTCGAAGTGCCTGCTTCTGTGATTCATGATGACAAGTGACACTGTCACCGTGGAAACGATCCTTTCAAAATAAACACACACTCGCTTTTCCGAAGAGACGCAGGTTCTCACGAAGGGCACAGACAGTCACAGGAAAGACTTCTCTCGAGTCACCACCTCTCCCTCCTGCCCAGCTTTGCCCATGAGCCCAGAGCCCCCCTCTCTGAGCTCTCCCGCTGGCTCCGGGGGAGCCGATGGAAGATCCTCTGGCTTTGCCCCCTCATGGAGGGCTGTGCTGGCTCTAGGCCAGCGGGGGGGCCCAGGACCCCCATAGGCATCCACACAGCAGCAAGGCGATGCCCACCGTTACGCCCTTCCGTGTGCCCAGCCCCCTCGGTGGCAACAGCGGGGGACAGTGGCCTTTGTCCTCAGTTTCCCAGGCCAGAGCTTGCCTGCTCCTCTGACTTCCCTTCTGGGGCCTGGGCCTCAGGTTGGCACCTGCTTCGCCTCAGAGCCAGCTGCCAGGCCGGGGGATGGAGCTGGAGAGGCTGGGCGGGGGGCCTCAGCGCCCAGCTCCTGTGTGTGTGTGTGTGTGTGTGTGTGTGTGTGTGTGTGGTGGGTAGGGTGAGGGGGAGTTAGGGGATGAGTCAACTGGCGAGGGACGCTGTGTCTCCTGCCCTCCATGGAGCCCGGGACGGGGTATTTTTGGAAGATCAGGCCTGGCTGCGCGGCGCACACTATTTATTCACTCAGCAAGGTCACTAGCAACCATGAGTAGCAGGGACACGGTGACCATCCTTGGGGGCCCACTCCGGTCCCGGGGTCCTGTCTTTAGGAGAGCATTTGGAGAAGACCTCCGCCTCTAGGAGAACATGCAATAAAAATACGCAAGTCGCCGAGACTGGTGTGGCTCAGTGGATAGAGCGTCGACCTGTGGACTGAAGGGTCCCAGGTTCAATTCCGGTCAGGGGCATGTACCTTGCTTGCAGGCACATCTCCATTGTGGGCATGCAGAAGGCGGCTGATCGATATCTTTCTCTCATCGATGTTTCTGACTTTCTATCCCTCTTCCTTCCTCTCTGTGAAAAAATCAATAAAATATATTAAAAAAAAAAATACGCAAGTCACTCATGGATCCCAATCCCGTTGCTTAGCACTGCTGGGTGAGGCGCAGGGATGGGCGCCCAGGACACCCTATGATCATAGTTGACACTGGCTAGGGCTTCCCGCGGGCCAGCCCCCGCTCTCGGTGTTGCGTGTGCCTTACATCACTCAGGGACCTGCTCCAGGAAATAGGTTCTGTGATCATCTCCTTGGATGCAGGAGCGGGGCTCAGCTTGCCATGGTTCCCCAGCCAGGAAGGGACAGCGTCTGGACTCGGACCCAGAGCCTGCCCATACCAACCGCCGCTCAGCCCCGTCGCTCTGCCTGAGTCTCCAAGATGCAAAAGATGCCACCTCAGCCACCCGGGCACCCAGCGGCCGAAGCAGACAGAGAAGGTGGGTGTGTGGCTGTGGGTGCGGCTCCCTGTACAAGGCATCGATCCGTAGTGACCTATAGTGGTTCGTACTGGACACTGTTCTAATTGCTTTACCCATTCATTCGCTCCTCACAGCCCCCTAGGGCAGTGGTAGGCAAACTGCGGCTCTCGAGCCACATGAGGCTCTTCGGCCCCTTGAGTGTGGCTCTTCCACAAAACACCACGGCCTGGGCGAGTCTATTTGGAAGAACTGGCGTTAGAAGAAGTTTAAGTTTAAAAAAATTGGCTCTCCAAAGACATTTCAGTCGTTGTCCTGTTGGTATTGGGCTCTGTGGACCAATGAGTTTGCCGACCACTGGGCTAGGAAGTCGGAAGTAATGCCATCTCTGTCTCATAGATGAGGTACAGGTCCCGCTGGTCCAGGGTCTCAGGGCTGGTAAGTGGCAGAGCTGGGATTGGAGATGGCGAAGGCCCATAGCTTCTAGAACTATCATGAAGACGAAGGATAGCTTGTAAAGTGCTTGGGGCCTTGGAAGCTCTGGGTTATATACTTCCTTCCTCTTTCCGTTACCAAGGACGGGTGGGCTTTCGAGAGAAGAGAGGGGAGACGTAATATGGTGGTACCTCGAGATACGAGTTTAATTCGTTCCGTAACCTTGAGTCGTGGGAAACTATGAGACGCTCGAGTTGAGGTAAATTGGTGGGTCGTGTGCAGCCGGCCGATCCTCGCGATGACTCCTATCTCAACTGTTGCTCGTATTTCAAAGCAAAAATCGCTCGCTCGACGGCTCGTATCTCAAAAAATCTCTTATGTTAGGGCACTCGTATCTCGAGGTGCCACTGTAAAGTGAATGCATGGCAGGAGCAAAGCTTGGGAGCTGTGGACACAGAGGGTGTTTTTTGAGGACAATAAGTGGCTCAGTGTGGCTGGTTCGTCGGCGAGCCATGGCAGATGAGGCTCGAAAGAGAGGTGGGACCAGGTTGGTGAGCAGAGGCTTAGCAGGCAGTGGGGAGCCATGGAGGCTTAGAGCAGGGCAGTGCGGGATGTCAGAGCTGGTTTTAGGGAGACCCCTGTGGCCACCGTGGAGGATGGCCTGGGAAACCCCAGTGGAAAGCTGTTGGCGTTGGCGGGGGGAGGAGGTGGTGGTGGCGGACAGGCGGAAAGCAGGAATTGGCATCCTCAGCAGAGGAGGTTTTGGGGGCTTGGCACATGTGACCTTTGGGCTGCAGGGGGCGTGGGCCACCTGCATCCTTGACCAAGGGCCGGCGTGGCCGGGGTGTCCACGCCGCTCCCAGTGCGTGGCTGGGGACCCAGAGCGGGGCTTCCCTTTGCAGGCCCAGGCTTGGGATGTGGTCCCTCTGAGCGTCACATCATCGGCAGTATGTGAAGAGACAAAGACGCGCAGAGGAGGGAGGGATGAGCCTCCCTGGTCCTGAGAATCTGGGGTACCTGATGTCCTCAGCCAAGCTCTCTGATAGTCCAAAAGCAGGTTCCAGAAGGCTCGCTTGGGAGGGAAAAGGGAGGCTGCCTTTAAGGGCGGGGGGAGTAGGAGGGAAGTGGGGAGAGAAACGGGTTTATCTAGGTTTTTGCAAAGCCAAGTGGACTGGCGCGAGCCGCCTGCCTGAGACGCGTTTTATCTCAACCTTCCCGTGTAATCCCGAAAGCCCACCTAATCAATTGAAGATCATAAAATATTAGACTTAATGCTGCAAAGTGCTGCTTTTTAATTCGCATAACAAGCTCCTAAATAATTCAAACGGCAAACAGTCCCGGCCAGTCAATGGCGGGGAGGCTGCCTGGATCAGCGGGAGAGTGTCAACACATGCCACATTTCCCGGATCGACTCATTTCAAGAACCCTATTAAGTTAATTGCCGGTTTCTGACGGCAGAGAGCATGCTGGGAGCACAGCGAGCTTTATTAGCCTCCGTGGCATCTGCAGACATCAGCCATTTTGCCCCTGCTTGCAGGCAACTGGGAGCGGCGCGGAGAACAAGCAAATCGAATTACGAGACAATAAATGCTTTGGGCAGCACGTGGGCGTCACGCTCGCCGGCGGATCCAAAAGGGTTCGGGTGTCCGTCGTGGGCCCGTTAAATGTTTTAATGGCAGCCCCGGCGACGTGTCGCAAAAGTCTCTCAGGGTGCCACTGGGCGGTTACTCCGTTCGACACTGTGTGGCCGAGGCAGGTGGACGTGAGTGCAAAGGAGAGCACCCTCATCTTCTAAAGAAATGACTGGGCGGAGTCCTTAACGGAACAGGAGTTGGGATGGACATTTAAGAGAGGCCCCCGATAGTCCAAGGACCCCCCAAATAGCCCAACATTACACAGTCAGGCGGTGTGTAAGCAGACCTCTCCGGGTTTGAAAACTCAATGGAGACACGCCACGTGGTTCTGAAGATGGTCGGGGATGGTCAGGGAAGGGAAGAGGTGAAGTCCAGGTCCCCAACCTTCTATCCATCCAGAGGTTCCCAAACAGGGCATTGTTTCCATGGCTACCTACCTGCTTGTTCCTTGGACACCCTGGTATCCTATCTAATAGAGAGGGAATATGCAAATTGACCATCATGCCATCACAAAGATGGTGGTGCCTATAGCCACAAGATGGCGTCACCCAGTCCAGTCCCCTCAGCCCGACTGGAGGAGGAGAGTTAGAAGGTGGCAGGCACATGGTGTGGCCAGGCATGCCCTCAGCCCCCCAGCTACCCAGGGCCAGCCCAAGGGGCAGGCAAGCCTTGAATGGCAGCTGCCCAGCCACCCAGGACTGCCCAAAGCTCAGGTAACCAGGGCCAACTGAGGCTTGTGCTGTCGGCAGTGGCAGCAGCAGAGGTGTGATGGGGGTGTCGCCTTCTCCTGATCACCAGGTCGCCTTCTGCCCTGAGGGCTCCCGGGCTGTGAGAGGGGACAGGCCAGGCTGAGGGACCCTCGATCCAGTGCATGGATTTTCACGCACCAGGCCTCTAGTATATAAGTATGGGGCCAGATAGTCTCCTGGCAGCATGGAGATCTACCAGCGGGTACCACTCTGCAGAATGGGGCTCTGATCTACCAATGCCCACGTTGGGCACACAGGAAACACGAGCAGAGGGAGGTTCTGCGACCACTCCCAGGCCACCCTGCCAGCCCAGCCAGTGGTGGTTGTTTCTCGGACAAAGTTTGGTTCTGTTGCCTGGCGCGCGCGCTCTCTCTCTCTCTCTCTCTCTCTCTCTCTCTCTCTCTCTCGTATCCTGTCTGTTTCAGGCTTCAGGATTATGGTGTGCGGCGGTGATGACCTAGATTAGATCTAGATGATAATCCTGGCTCAACCATTGGTGCTCGTGTGGTCTCCATTTAAACAACATATATAAAACTCTACTCTCACTCTTCCCTGTTGAAAAAAATGAGATGAGAGGTTTACCTGCTGGGTTTCTGAGGGAGAGGACTGAATTAACGATGCGTGTTCAATATGGAGGTAAGGCCTCAAGTGCTGGAGCCAAGCACTGAACATCATTTCTTCACCATCATCTTCTATGTGGGGAACGCATGTGAGCCAGCCTCAGCTGGGCCAGGTTGTGTTTCTAGATGATTCTTGGACTCAGCAATGCTTCAGAATTCGTTTTTGGCACATCTGCATTCTTGCATCAGGTTTGCGTGGAGTGAGGCGAATTGCTCTCTCCAATCCCTCCTCGCCCCGTCCTCAGAGCGAGCCTCAGGGCCCGCAGAAATGAGACGCTTCCTGCATCCATCCCTGCGGCGATCAGAGTATGGGGGTAAAGAGGGGTGACTGGTAAGGAGGCTGGGCAGAAAGGCTGCAGGTGCAAGCAGACCGGTGGGGTGCCCCCGGCCTGAGGTAGGCACCACTGCGCTTTCTGGGGCTGTTTGTTCTGAGGAGGGCAACCATGATGAAATCAACAGTAATGCCCTCCATCAACGACTCTCAAACCACGTGGTCCCCCTTTCAAAATCAGCTCTATTTCTCTGGGTTTCCCCTGTTCACGAAAAGTTTCCCTGTGGGTCTTCTGAGGTGGATTGGAGGATCGGATCCGGGTCCTGTTCTGGAGGATTCGGGTGATTAGGAGGCTGTAGAGACACACGCAGACACCACTGAGCCAGCGCCAGCCGTGCCCTGGGCCCTGGGCTGTGGCCGGTCACACTGTCCTCACCCTAGGCAGGCAGGCAGGCAGGCAGCGGGCTGGCGGTTCAGCTTAGATGATGAGAAGTGGTGGCTCGAGGAGGCCGTCCGCGTGTCCACGTCACACAGCTGGCGCTATGGACTCAATGTCCCTGTCCCCCTCAGTTCAGAGCTGTAGCCCTAATCCCTGTGTGATGATGTTTGGAGGTGGGAGGTGATTAGGTTTGGGGTAAGGCCAGGAGGGTGGAGCCCCCCTGGTGGGGTCAGCGCCCTTATAAGAAGAGAATGGCAGAGCCGCTCTCCTGCTTTGCCAGGGCACAGAGAGAAGCCAGGAAGAGCTCTCGCTGGACACTGGCCTGCTGGCACCTTGACCTTGGGCCTCCGGCCTCCAGACAGAGAAACAAATGTCCGTTATTGAGTCCCCTCCGCCTGCAGTGTTTTTTGTTTTTTTTTAAATATATTTTATTGATTTTTCACAGAAAGGAAAGGAGAGAGAAAGTTAGAAACATCGATGAGAGAGAGATATCGATCAGCCGCCTCCTGCACACCCCCTACTGGGGATGTGCCCGCAAACAAGGTACATGCCCCTGACCGGAATCGAACCTGGGACCTTTCAGTCCGCAGGCCAACGCTCTAGCCACTGAGCCAAACTGGTTTCGGCTGCCTGCAGTGTTTTTATGTCAGCTTGGGCTGACGAGGCCGGCTGGTGAGTTCAGTTCAAGAGCAGGATGGTGGTCTCACTCTGTGTCAGACCACGAGGCCCTGGGCGCGGTCCCGGTCTTCACCCTGGCTCCCTGTTGTGGACCAGGGCTCCTGGTGCCAACGGGGCATCAAGGGAGACCTCCAGGCCTAGTCTGTCTCCTGGAGGCCTTGCTTATGTCCACCTCCTTCTCCTTTCTGCTCCACTCTACGCCCTCCTCTGATCTTGGAAAGGCCTGCAACCTTGCCTCCTGACTTCAGCCCCATCACCTGTCCCCAGTGGGACTCAGGCCAGCCACAGCTCCTTTGTGGTCCCCACCCAGCTCAGGTTCTTAATCCGGCTCGCTTCTCCCATTTCAACTCACACACTGAGCGTGGAGTCTCCAGGGACGTGGCCTGGCTCACCCAGGTAGCACCCGCATGGTCTGCTGGCTGGGCCCCGGGTCTGCCCACAGGACCAAGCCCCGGCTGTCCCCGTCCCCCGCACCAGCCCCATCTCGATGCACAACGAAGAAGCCATTGCATCTGAGGACAAGCCGCCAAGCCCCTCTCCTCGCGGCCCCCAGAGGCAGGCAGGGCCGCGTGCTGCCTCCCGGCGCCTCGCAGGCAGGCGCTCATAGACAGAATCTAAATATATGCTTTGGAAATTGAAAAGGGCTCACGTATAGGCGGCGGCTGCGGGGAGGGAGCGCCCTCTTTGAACGTGTCTCTGACGAGACAGGATCTGCCGAGTGCTTTCCTGCCCCGCAGGAGACACTCGAAGGCGGCAGCAGCTGTAAGATGGAAATTGGAGTGTCTCTCCCAGGCCACCATCCACGGGTAGAGCGGGCACGGTCTATTCTGAGCGCTCATTAATCGCCGGTCTCCGCGGGCCGGCAGCAGCCAGCGGATTTTACTCATTAAAAAGGCGGCGAGAAGGAGTTTGGTGCCTTCCTTCCCCGCCTGTCGCTGCGCCTCGATCCTGGCGTTTGCATGTCGTCCCCCGCCCCCCCCCCCCCCCCCCCCCCCGGATCGCTGGTGTGGGCGACTCTTCTCTGAAGGGCTTGAAAGCATCGCCCACTCCCTGATGGGGCGAGAAGCCCCCGCTGTTGATCAAGTGGGTTCGTCTCTCTTGCGAGGCGTTATCTCGAGACGGATGCGGAGGGGAAAGAGCGGCTGCCTGTCAGCTAATAAAGGGTCCTCTGCGATCCTCAGCATCTGGGCACGGGGTCCTCTCGGTGGCACCTGAATGACACAGCCACCGGGGCGTGGTCTCTGGGGAGGCCTCGGCGAGCTTGGGCTGTGGACGGACTGCTCCCCGGGTTTCCCATCAGCCTGGCGTGAAGGGCACGGGTTTATGTTAGACAAAGAGGGTCTTGGGGCTCATGCTTGACCCCCACTCTTGGTTTGTTCTCTGGTTCTCCCACTGGTAGGACCAGTGTTCTGTCTCCTTGTCCCTCGCTCACGGGAGGGAAGGGACATGGTCTGGTCCTCCTTTCCAGGCATCCCGAGGGCGGCTCTGCACCTTAAAACCTCCAGGGGAGGCAGGAGCCACACGAGCCTCTCCCCTCCTGGTCTCCCCCGGCATGGTGGTTTCTGGGCCTGGACGTTGGCGGTGGCTTTCTACCCGGCCTTCGTGGTGGCCAGCTCAGAGGTCACCTCCTCCGAGAGGCCTTCCTGGATGTGCCTGCCTCCCACTGCCCCTCTGCTCCCGTTCCCTTAGCCCCGTTTGCAACCTTGTCTGCTCGGCCATTGCCTTGTTTGTGGGGGTCCCCTCACCACCAGGTTAGGCGCAGGCACCAGCTTTCCCTGGCTTGTTCACGTGTTTCCCTGGAGCTCAGCTCTGTGCCTGACCCCGAACTGTACCTGGTGGATGGATTGAATGCGCCAACAAAGGAATGGACGAGAGGTTCTCTGAGCCCAAAGCCGGGCGCTTAGTCACTCCATTAAGAGCAATCCTTTGGGGATGTCTGTCATCAGTGACCCTCTGTAGCTTCTGGGCTGCGCCCCCTCTCTCCCTGTGTTCCAGGCAGAAGTGTGACTGGGCCCCAGTGTCTTTGGAGCCGCAAACTCTCCCCACAGCAGGAACCAAGGCTCCTCCTTCCCCGGGAGCTCCCCTTGTTCATCTCTGTGTTGTCCGCGCCTGATTCGACACTCGGCAAAAGTCCCCCCAACTCGCCAAGACCGGTGTGGCTCAGTGGATAGAGCGTCGGCCTGCGGACTGAAAGGTCCCAGGTTCGATTCCGGTCAAGGGCATGTACCTTGGTTGCGGGCACATCCCCAGTGGGGGGCGTGCAGGAGGCAGCTGATCAATGTCTCTCTCTCATCGCTGTTTCTAACTCTCTATCCCTTTCTCTTCCTCTCTCTAAAAAATCAATAAAATATATATATATAAAAAGTTCCCCTGAATGAGTGAATGAATGATTGAACAAGTGAGTGCCACGATGACCATGCCCCAATCTCATCCTTCCTTGAGCTGCTAGTCAGGGCCACTTCCTCCAGGAAGCCCTCCTTGAATTCTCCTGTCCTCCTTCCCTCTCTTCTCAGGATTCAGGATTCTGGCAGTGCTGGGTGGGCAACCAACACGCAGATGCTCCTGTAGGTGCTAAGACGAGGCGGGTGTATGTTTTCTGTAGTTCCTCCTTCCAGCGGAACAGACTCCTGTCTTCAACAGTTCAGTTCCTCTCCTAGGCCCCGCACTGTGCTAGACACGAGGAACCCAAGAATAAGAGAGACAGGCACGGAGCTTCAAACGCCTGCCAGTGGGCCGAATCCAACCCCCGCCATTTTATTGACTGCTTTTGTCAATAAAGCTTTATTGGCACCCAGCCACGCCCATTTGTTTCCCTGCTGTTTACGGCTGCTGCTGAGCTGCAGTACAAAGCGGAGTTGTCGTGACAGAGACCAGATGGCCAGCAAAACCTGAAGGAGCTGCTCCGCGGCCCTGAAGAGAAAACCTGGCTGACGCCGGTCTGGTGGGGGGACAACCTGGAGAAGGGCCGTTACAAGGGCAACGTGTGTGCCCGGAGGGGTTGGAACAGGTGACGTGGTGGAGACGAGCAGGGTGGCCTGTGTGTGCCACTGGGGATTCAGTGCCAGGGAAATGTTACCGGAGCTGAGACACAACGATGCGAAGGCTGCCCTGTGGCCAGCGGGGAACAGCACCCCTGGCGGAGGGAACAGTCTGTGCAAAGGCCCTTCGCTGTGCCGGAGGATGGAGAACAGCTGTGCGGCCAGGCACGCAGCAAACAGGGGGAGAGGAGGACAAGACCAACGTGGGAGAGGTAGGCGGGGCTAGGTCAGAGATTCCTCAGGGGACTCTAGGGCTCCCTAGAGCTTTCTTGGGATATGTATGGGGGTACTGGGAGGCCATCAATTCAGCGAGGAGGCGCCAAGGATCCTAGACTTCAAGGATTCAGTCCTGTACAAAGGTGGGCGCTCCTGGGTCCTGCATGAATTCTGGGTGTCCTAATAGATGCTCATGAACGGGAAAAGGCATTTCCTAATGATCTGAGCCTGGCCGTAATTCTCTTATTTATATAAACAGAAGGTATCTGTATTTTTTAATATCATTTTTAAACAATGATTTCAGAGAGGAAGGGAGAGGGAGATAGAGATAGAAACATCAATGATTAGAGAGAATCATCCATTGGCTGCCTCCCACAGGCCCCCCACGGGGGATCAAGCCAGCAACCTGCGCATGTGCCCTAATCGGGAAGTGAACTATGACCTCCTGGTTCATAGGTCAACACTCAACCGCTGAGCCACAGCAACTGGGCCAGAAGGTAGTCTGAACATGGCCTCCATGATCCAGGGAGTCGTCTGGGAGTGGAACTACTATAGATCAAGGGAAGACTGCGCGGTGCTCTGTTGGGAATATTGCCAAGCAGTGTTCGCCGTGTTGGGGAAAAATCACGTCACCCATGGCAACATCACTCACGGTATTTGAGTCTCCAAAACAACACGGCGGTTGAGGTTGTAGCCTGTGTTTCTGGCTGCGGCCTTCACCCTGGCTTCAGGCACAAAGGCAAGGCCTTGTGTCGATGAGCGAGGTTGTGTCAGGGAATCTACATAGTGAAATGCGAACGGTCTTATTCCAAATTACTTCTCTTTCCCTCTTTTTAAAAAACATTTTAAAATTGATTTCAGAGAGGGAGGGAGAGGGAGGAGGAGATAGAAACATTAATGATGAGAGAGAATCATTAATCGGCCGCTTTCTGCACGCCGCCTACTGGGGATGGAGCCCACCACCTGGGCATGTGCCTTGACGGGGAATCGAACCGTGACCTTCTGGTTCGTAGGCCGGTGCTCAGCCACTGAACCACACTGGCTGGGCTTTCCCCCCGTTTATATGACAGTTAAGGCATTCTACTGGTTCATACATCCTGTATGTGGATGAATGCTATTACCTCTGAATTTTGGTTTAAGAGCGACCGAGGAGCATTACAAACTGTCCGTCAGAAGCTCGGGGGTGGATTCCAGGGTTTTGTAGGACCCGATACCCAGCCAGGATTTCCTGCTGAGAAAAACGTTGTTGGCAATTTCATGGCAAGACTTGAGGAAGAATGATGGCTCTTCCAGGCCAGAGGGATGATTTCATCTCCTCTTTTTCCTCTTTGATCCCTGCTCCCCTCTCCCAGCACCTGGCATGAGGCTGGTGCCCAGCAGGCACTCTGTAAATTAAGGTGCCACCAGCCAGGACCGCCTCAGCCCGTGCGCTAAGCAGATCTGGACTCCTTTCTCACCAAGGACATCCATCGCCGAGGCCTGGCGGGGTTCGGTTGCTTGTGGGGGGTCAGGGAATATCTGGAACACCTGATAAATAGGGTGTAGGTGTGTGTCAGGGTTGGGGGTGCCTGCCTGCCTTCGTTCCTCGCCCCCGATGTCCGTCCTGTTTCTCTGTGGCTTCTCTGCTTGCTGCTCTGCCCGCTAAGCTTGGTCACCTGCCCTGGCCCAGCCCCGCTCAGAGGCCCTCCCGCCTCTCTCCTGTCACGGGACCCAGACGGCAGGCACCGCCGTGTCCCAGGGGCCGGGTCCGCCACCTGCAGACCCCAGGCTGCGCCCTAAGAATATCTCCGGGCCTCTTCTTGTAGCAGGTGTGGCCGTGAGTCACCTGGTCCCCGTGGTGGGGGGAGCAGGGCGGAAAATGCACCGTTTCCCTAAAAGCGTTACACATTTAATTTGCGGAGTTACATCACACGTTGGTGCACAGGCCGCCGTTCGGGGACCTCGTTTCAAAGCCAGGGGCAGGGCAGGGATCCCCGGCACGTTCTCCACAGAGAAGGGGACAGGGTGGAGGACCGTGAGCGACAGGCGCTTTCCCAGGGGCAAGGTCAGAGGGGGCGAGATGGATGGTCAGGGGTCTCCTTCCTGCAGGAGCCAGGTGCCTCTGCAGACGTCACCTGAGGTCTTTCCAGGACCCACCCTGCCGAGGGCATGTTACCCGCAGCCTCCTCTCACAGGTGCGCAAACTGCGGCCCAGCCAGGTCACGCGTGTTCTTACCCCTCACGTGCCGTGTGAAGTGGGCAAAGCCTGAACTTGAACCCAGGTTCCAGGCTGTGAATCCCACGTTTTGCTCACCCTCCAGGGCAGTGAGACATGTGCACAGATTGTGTGTATGTGTGTGTGTGTGTGTGTGTGTGTGTGTGTGTGCACAGAGCACATCACAGGGGTGTAGAGTGTAGATGCACATACACACTGAGCTGCACTTTTTATTACTGGGAGGCCTGGGTTCTTTATTTTCTCAGAGTCACAGGAAACGCTATGGGGTGGCAGCCGGGAGAGAATTAAAAAACGGTCCCCGGGGCGAGGTTATAAGCACTGGCAGAAATAAATAAGGCTGAGTTCTCTCTACGGTTTCCTCCGCTCCAGCTCAGTCCACGGACGAGATAATTGTCTGGAATTGTTGTTGGCAATTTTAAGGGTTTTTTTCGAAGTTAAACTTGAGGATAGTTTTGTGTGCAGACAAGGCCGTTTAGAAGTTGTTGGTTTTTTTTTGTTTTTACTTTTTGTTCCTAAAATTAATATATATATATATATATATAAATTACAGTTATAAAATCTTAAGATTTTTTTTAGACTTTATATTCTGCTTATAACGTGCATTATTCTATTTACTCCCCTGGTATTATAACAACATGTACTGTTGTAATAATTTCCAAAACTGTACAATAACGTGGCATGAGGCACAGCCACGCTGTGGGGTATATCTAGGCCTTTAAAAAAAAAAAACAAAACTGAGAAATCTCACAAAAATGCCAGCAAAGGAGACACGGACTGAAGGCTTCTGGGAGCACAAGCAGCCCAGGCGATCTATGCCCCCTCCCCCTCTAACCTCCCCCCCCCATCCAGGGCCCAGACCTCCCCATGGCCTGCTCCTCCCTCCAGCCCCAGCTGCCTCTTCTCCCCCAGTTTTCAGAGCGCCGTCTCCCCACCCAGATTTACGTTTTCAAAGCCCCTCCCGCTGATCACGCACCCGAGAAACTTGCACTCCTCGGAGGTTTAATGAGGAGAAGCTGTCTTTCTGGCATTTCCGAGCGCCTCGCTCCAAATTTCCCCTCCGCCGTCGGGGAAGGGCTGTGGGGGATGAGTGGGAGCGAGTGGAATCCGTGAGCATCTTGACCCCCATCTGCCCTGCAAACAGGGAGGGTGGGGGGGGGGCAGCTGTGTGGCAGGTCACGGGGACCATACGTGGACAGCGCCTGTCCCACCCGTTAGGCCTGGAGCACAGGGCCGATCGGGACGCCCGATAGCACATTAGCGACAGATAATAGAGTCTAAATAAACATAATCAGCTCTGCTCTCCGCCTGCAGACCCGAGCTCAGCTATAAATACCCTAATGACGCCCAGCCAGCCAATTATTACCCGCTTCTCGGAAAGAGCCCCTTATTAATGGCGCTGCAGTGAGGGAAACACATTAATTATTGGACACAGTGGGATCTCTTGCGTTCTGTCTGGTCCGGACAGCGCCAATTAATGCAACAATTATTATCGGCGGCCGTGGCGGCCTGCGCGGTGCGCCAGCCCTGGCCGGCTTGGTGCGGTGTGTGTGTGTGTGTGTGTGTGTGTGTGTGTGTGTGTGTGTTTGGGGGGGAGAACGTGTGTGCTGGGGGGACATCACTCCCCCTCTGTTTGGTGGAGCTTCTTCATCGATGTAGAAACCGCTGGAACAGAACAGGGCTGGGGTCCTGGGGTGGGGAGTGTGTCCGCTTTCTTTTAAGCCTCAGGACAGAGCTCCTGGGTGCTCCATGGGGGAGGGGGGAGGGGGAGGAGCCAGGCACTGGTCTGTTGTCATGAGTTGCTAAGTGAAGTCAGAGAGAAGACTGGTGAAGGCAGGACACCTTCTGGGCCTGGAGCACTTGGCTTGGGCCCTGCCCCCTCCTTCAGCCCTCCCCCTGCCACTCATCACACTGCAGCCCCACTGGTTCCCGCTCAGCTTCTCCGGTGATGCCGGGCTCCCTCCTGCCCCAGGACATTGGCACAAGCTACGCCTCATGCCTGAGAGACCCTTCTTTGCCCTTTGTGAGTGGCTCCTTTTTATTTTTATTTATTTATTTTAAAGGTGGTTGAGAATCAAGTTTGGCTTCTGCCTTGTGTTTTTTTTTTTAATATATTTTTATTGATTTTCTTTTTTTTTTACAGAGAGGAAGGGAGAGGGATAGAGAGCTAGAAACATCCATGAGAGAGAGAGACATCAATCAGCCGCCTCCTGCACGCCCCCTACTGGGGATGTGCCCTTGCAGGAATCGAACCCGGGACCTTTCAGTCCTCAGGCCGACGCTCTATCCTCTGAGCCAAACCGGTTTCAGCAGTGGCTCCTTTTTAAACGAGCGTCAAGATCCCCTTTGTAGCAAGATCCTTTTTTGGGCCTGAACCCAAAATATACCGCTCTCTAAAATTAGTTTCTGTGTTGTTTTTTCACAGCCTCTTTCACCAATTAGAATATACTAATGCGTAACAGGTGTATCTTATTCTCTCACACGTCTGTCTCCTGCACAAGAACACAGGCTCCCTGAGGGCAGGGACCCGGTCAGTTTTCTCCAGCTTCTCTCTTGCTGTCAGCAGGTGCTCAGTCGGTACTCGGTGAACGAAAGAATCAGGCCGCGCATTGCACGGAAACAGACGGGGCTTCAGGGACGCTGAACCAGGTGCCGCAGAGACGAAACGACCTCTTCTCGATCAGAAATCCCAGAGGGAAAAGCCAAACGGTTCTATTCACAGCAGCGTCTCCTGCAGACGCCCCGGCCACTCGGTTTCTGCATCTGAAAGGCGATGCGCATGCTTGCCTGGCCTTTGACAGGCTGCCCTGGACACCAGTCGTAGGAACGCTTTTATTTTTCTCTTCCCCGTGACACGGAGAGGCGTGCAGGCCAGAGCGCTTTGGGAAACTGGTTCAGGGAAGGCTGGGAGAAGGCTCCAGAACCTCAGGCCAGGCTCTGCAAAGCGGGCATGTCTGTGTGGCCCTCCAGAGAAAGCTCTGGCTCTTTCCACTAGATCAGTGGTTCTCAACCTTCCTAAGGCCATGACCCTTGCATACAGTTCCTCATGTGGTGGTGACCCCCAACCATGACATTTTCCTACTGTGATGCATCGTGATGTAAATATCTGCATTTTTCGATGGTCTTAGGCGACCCCTGTGAAAGGGTCGTTCGACCCCCAAAGGGGTCGGGACCCACAGGTTGAGAACCGCTGCACTAGATGTTACCCCTGCGGAGTGCTGCAGCCGCTCAGAGTGTGCCTCACAGTCAGAGCCAAGTTCAAGGAGCCTATTCGACCTCACGGACCTCGGCAATCCCCCAGCCACCGCCCCGGGCTCGGCCTTGTACACGCGTGGCGCAGATGATGTTTTCCGGAGGTTTCTCGGGCCGAGGGGAACCGTGGAGGCTCCCAGGCAGGCTCGGGCCCTCGCGGCGAGGGCTGCTGTGCAGATGTGGCCGCGGCCAGCGCTGCCATCCAATTCTCCGCCGTCACCGCATCCAGAGAGAAGTGCTGGAGGATGACAGGGACCCTCGGGGCATGTGCCAGGACCGATTCCGCTCTCATCTCCCGGAGAGTGGCAATGACCTCAGCTCCCCATGATCTCACCGCCTCCGCACGCCTCTCACACATTTGGTGTCAGCCCTGCAGGCGGGCTCCAGGGGGGACGACTGCCCAGCCTCTGAGCTGTTTGGGGGGGGGGGCAGACCAGGGCAGGGTCTGCGGCCTCCCCACACCCTGTGCAGGGCCTGGCCAGGCGATGCCAGCTCCGCGGTGGGGTTTGGTAGAGGCCTGTTTTTTTTTTAAAGGTTCACGTGTTTTTATTCATTGCAGAGAGAGAGGAAGGGAGAGGGAGAAAGAGAGAGAAACATCAGTGGTGGGACTCACTGAGGGGCTGCCTCCTCCATGCCCCATACTGGGGATCGGGCCGCTCAACCACTGAACCACACCAGCCGGGCAGAAGTCTGTGTCAGTGCCGTGTGGTACTAGCATCGTCTGCCTCTTCATCTGCACCACAGACTGGCCGGCGAGCCCTGGAGAGCGGGAACCACAGGCTGTTCATCCTTCTATCTGCAGGCCTGGCCCCCGGCCCAGGTTCCCGAGTGATTCTCAAACTGCAGGCGGAGTGGACCCGGGGCTCCGGTGGAGCTGCTGCAGGGGCTTCTCCTGTGCAGAGCGACCTGCCCCTTGAGGAGCATTGTGGGGGTGGGGGTGGGGGAGAGGGGGTGTTAAAATTCAGATTCTGATTTGAATAGGTCCCGGGTGGGGCCTGAGAGTCTGCATTTCCAGGACCCAGGTGACCCTGATCAGCCAGAGACCTTGCTTGGGTAGCTGGGAGCTGGCTCATCCTTGGGGGGGAGGGGGGGGAGGGGCGGGGCAGGGATGCTGAAGAAGGTTCCTGATAATGCAGACGGAGCAATGACCTAGGCCTCTGTGGTCGTGTGGGTCTAGGTCATTGCCAGCCACGGGCCTCAGGCGGCTGCTGAGCCTTTGAAATGTGGCTGAGTGGAAGTTCAGATGGATTATGAGTGCGAAAGGCCTTGGTTTCCTTACCTGCCAACCAGGGAGGCCTTAGCGCCCGCCTCCCGCCGGCCGAGCTGCTGGGAGGGGACCGAGCTCACGGAGTGAAGCCGGAGAGCGGTGCCCAGCGCCGGCACACGTGCTGGCTGTCGTTCCGGTTAATCGGGGCTCCCTGCAAGGCAGCCTCTTTTTCACCGGCCAGCGGCTGCCAAACTGCCCCACCCGCACGCCTGGCTGAGGCAGAGCCAGGTCCTGCGTGGCCAGGAGGTAGCGGGCCTGTTGTTGGCAGACGTGGCAGTCGGGGAGCGACCCATTCTCCTGCGTTTCAGGGAGGACATTGCAATGGGTTTCATCAACCCGCAGGCTGGGAAGCGAGCCAGAGGCTGAGCAAGAGCCTCTGCTGTCACCCTGGCCCGCTCCCTGGGCTGCAAAGCGCATGTTGGGGAGGGTAGAGGGGGGAGGGGCTTGAGGGATGCTGCCCTGTGTGATGACACCGTGCGCAGACCGATGGCAGGGGAGTTGGAGGGGTGGGGGAAACTCTCAGGCCCCACTAGACTCTCAGGAGACCTTTGCTCCTCACCTGACCACGTGGGAGGGTTTTGGCCGGTTCGCTTGGTGCTTGGCCGGGTCAAGGGAGGCCTGAGCTTCCAGTGTCTGCAGAACCGTTGCCACCCGGATGACGGCACACTGGCGAACAACCAACAGAGGTGAGACGTTTCTAAGTATCTCGTTGGACGTCTTGTCTGTGAGTTTCTTAAAAAGTCCGAGCCTGCAGAAACCGGTTTGGCTCAGTAGATAGAGCGTTGGCCTATGGACTCAAGGGTCCCAGGTTCGATTGCGGTCAAGGGCATGTACCTTGGTTGCGGGCACATCCCCAGCAGGGGGCGTGCAGGAGGCAGCTGATGGATGTTTCTAACTCTCTATCCCTCTCCCTTCCTCTCTGTTAAAAAATCAATAAGATATATTAAAAAAAAAAAAAGGATCCATGTCTCCTCATCCAGAAGAACTGTGGATCATGGTGGGATTCTCTTTTGGCCTTGCATTAATTTCAACATCCTATATAATAAAGAGGTAACATGCAAATTAACCCTCACACCCTCACAAGATGGCTGCCTACAACCAGGCCGGCAGGGGGAGTTAGTAAGGGATGACCAAATGACTGAAAAGCAGGCTGTGTGGGGTGACCAGGCTGGCAGGAGGGGGGCAGTTGGGGGCAACTAGGCTGGCGGGTGGGGGGTGGTGTAAGAGGTGACCAGGCCGGCTGGGGGAGGCAG
>PVJN01035906.1:0-21797 GCA_004026805.1 Lasiurus borealis | reverse complement strand
CGGAGCTTTCTAGTTTCAAGAGAGGTCTTTATGAAGGAGAGATAAAAGAGTAGTTATAGCCAGATTGTTAGTTTAGGTTATAGCCAGTAGTTGTAGCCATAAGTGTTTTGAATTCTAAATGTTTTTATTTTTATTTTTCTAGTAAAATAAAGGATGGCAGACGATGATAGAGATAGAAGGTGATAAGAGTATGCTTCAGAAATATTAGTGTGACAGAATTGTATATTATGGATGGGATTAGGATATAGGGTAAGATGCAAAGATCCTGGAGAAAGGAAGTTAAATCAGAAATTATTATTTATTATTCAAGGAGAAATGAGATCCTGGTTTGGTCATTTGTCAGGATACCTTGAGAATAAGGCAATTTTAAAGAGACTTTGGTGACAGAATGTGTAGAATTTGGCAACTGTTGATTGTAGAATGCAAAGAAAGAATGGATTAGTTTAATGAAGTGTTAAGTTTTGGCATTTTAACATGATAGTCCCATCATTAACAAATAAAGAATTTACAAGAAGGAGCAAGTTTGCATGTGTTTGGTTTTCTAAAATGTACATTGAGTTAGTGTCAACAATTCCTGGTATTCATTTGTTTGAAACTGAGCAGTGATGAGATTGGTCTTTTGAGTATGTTTGATGGTCAAGGAACAGTGAGGGAGGAAAGAGTGCAAAAACCAGAATCATACAGATTAGAGACCAAGAAGAGCCAGAGATGAAAAACATAAACGAGTACTTTGAGTAGTAATGGGAAGATTTCAAGAATATATTAGCAAATTAATCAAGAAAATGAAGTGCCTGAGGGAAAAAAGTGATCCAGTTATTAAGTAGGCATAGATATTGAGGATGGTGGTGATTGTGATTTGCTGGTTAGTGGATGGCTTATTAAGTACAGGGAGTATGTTGTGAGTGGTTGGGAAAGGTAAAGGAATCAGACCATATCAACTAATGGATCACAGTTGCCTTTGTGAAGGCCAATGCTAGTTGGGAGCCACCTGTTCTGTTTTGTGTTGGGGCCAAAATATGATTTGTGGAGAATGCCCTATATTGCATCCTAGCTAGATTCCCTGGTTTACCACAATTATTATTTTTCTACTTTGTGGTAAAAAAAAGTGGAAAGGTAGCTAGAGGGCTATTGTTTCTCATTTTCTTTGTTTTTCCAGAGTTATTAAATTGTATATAACAGAATTGAGAATTGCTTTTATTTTTCTACATACCTAAATGAGCCTGAATTTTCAACATTGATTACGATAAATTGATGTTCTGAAGTACATTGGCCTTTTGAGGAAATAAAAAAATGGATGAGATTGGTCTTTTGAGTATGTTTGATGGTCTTAATAAAATCGGTAGCTTTGTGTTGGGCCTCCAATATTACTTTTTAAATTTGATAGGACTCTAGAATCCAAAAATCTAGAAACTATATGAGATGATTGTTAGTTAAAAGAAGGAGTGAGACAAGGAAGGGTTTTGTAGGAACACAAAAATATTTAGGGCAGATCAAACCTTTATATAGGATAAATAGCAGGAAGCAGTGGTTAATAATTGGAGAAGGGGTAGAAGGACTAATAATGGACAGAGAAAGATGACAGAGGAAGCCAAGGGAGATCTGAATTGAATTATGGAACAGGAGAGTCTAAATGATTTGGATCCTTCTTGACAGGCTGGTGCAAAAATACTAAGTGGTGGAATATTGGGGTGGTACTTTATAATGTGAATTTATATATTCCAAAGAGGTGCTTTTCTTGTTCAGAGTATTATAGCAACCTTTTGATTTATATATGTAAACTTAAAAGGTGTAAAGGTATTTATAATTCTAATTATTTTGAGTTGGAATTTTAAACAGGCAGGTCTAATTCACAGAAAATTTATCAACTATGGTAACATGTCTCAGCAGCTTCTCTTACCAAATTATTTCAATTTTAAGTTTTGGTGCCAGTTTATCCTTTACCTTTTCTATTAAGTTTCAACTCCTGTTTATTTCATATTTTTCCAGATCTAGACTAGAGGGAAAATAATTCAAGCTTGTGACTCTCCATGTTGGAGACTACTAGAATGTCAATAAAACCTGTTTTTAAAAAAATATAAATTATATATAAGTATATGATTTTTAAAATCATTTTGGATATTTTTTTTGTTTTGTTTCCAGAGCACAGCTTCTTTTGACTATTGACTCTGATCAGTATAGTAGATTCCAGACTTATTTTTTTTATTTAAAGATTTTAAGCATTCTTTTATATGCTTTTAAAGTTAGAGTGGGGACTATAAAAATAAAATTTAATATATTATGGCACATACATATTTTGTGATAGTCTGACACTTCCTTTATATTTGGCTCAGAAAACATAATTGCTGAACTAGAGCTAGTCTCTAAAATAGATAGTAGGTAAAAGGATATAAATAGAGTTATAGGGAATGATAACCTGGTTGAATTAAATTACTGTGATGAAAATTTGTTTTTTACATATGCAAGACATATACTAAAACTATATTTTATGTCATTTCCTTTCTGTTGTAGTTTTCAACTTAACCAACAATGTGGATTTGGACAATACCAAAAAGAAAATGGAGATATACCAAAAGGAAAACAAAGATGTCATTCAGAAAAATAAATTAAAACTGGTTAGTTGCTAAGTATTTTCTTATTCTTTTATTTTAGAAATGAATGCTTCTACATGATCTTTTAAAAAGCTATCATTCTCTAAAAGTAATATTTGCAAAGAATTATTTACTTATTAGCTGAAATTTAGAACAGAAATACTAATAAATGTATACTAACAAAAGTGTAATATGCTAATTAGACCAGATGACCATCTGGTGGAAGCTGGGGCTGTAAGGACCGAGGCAAGCTATGGCAGCTGCGAAGGCTGAGCCCCTTGCATGAATTTCATGCATTGGGCCTCTAGTAAGCATATACCAGTAAGCAGGAGGCACACATTACTGTAGCAAAAACAATTTTGGTGGGATTATTAAAATATATTCTTTAATGTTAAAAGAATTGCATGCATGCAGAGATTTAATTTTCTAGCTTATACAGTTTAATACAACTTGGCTTTCTAATTTTGGGGGAAAGTAGAGTTAATTATTTTTGAGGTACTTAATTAGGAATTTATAATCATTGGTAAAACTGGAACAAATATATTCCGATCACATAGCTTGTATTTTTATCTTGAGTTAGAGGACTTCCTCCTTAGAGTCTATGAGTGTTTCATTTAGGCACTTCTTTTCCTGCAGTAAAGCTCTCAAGGAATTCACCCTACATTCTCATTCCATTCATAGCCAGCTTGGCCTCTTTAAAAAGGTGAGAGTATCATTGTGCAACAAAGTTCATTCACTGTCTTTGCCCTGTAGTCTCTTCTGGGTGCATCAGAAGATACATGCAAAATAGGTATGCGTAAGTAACTTGTATTAGCCCTATTTAACTCAATAGTGGAAGGTTGTTCTTTTCAAGTGAGTGCATTTTTTATTCATAGTTTTAAACTAGGAAATAATACTGAGAGTTGCAATGAAAGAATAATTTTAGGCGGTTATATTATTTTAAAGTAGGAATTTCTAATATCTGAAAACTTTATAATGATAAGTTGTTGAATAAAATAAATGCTTTATGTTCATGTTACAGTGAGATTATTTGGACTGCTTCTTGATATTAATTTTTAACATCTGGATAGGTCAGTAATTCATTATAATTTATTAATTCTATTTACCTGAGTATTTGGTAAACATACATAGGACCATGCTTTTAAAGATGGTGCTAGTTAACATATATTAGTAATTATGATATCATTGAATAGAGCCCTCAAGTTGTCCCTGGGGCATGGACTAGTTTACATGGCTAATGTCTTCTTACTAAACTGAGGTAGCAAGTTGCCTTTCATGTTTCTGTGAATGCTGAAGTCTCACTGTTGCAGAAGCAAAGGAGTTGAATCAAAGAAGAAAAGAAAAAAGGCAATCTCTTGCATGATTAGGCTCATAAAATGACCCATATCTGTCATAGAGAAACTATTACTGAATTGTCTGCTAAGGAGATCTTATTTGTTTCATGGAGCTGTTACCTAACATCAATCAATGTGAGTGTGAGAAACTGAATAAAGGTATTTTAGTCTTAAAATAGAGTCTTAGTGAAGATTAACTTAATTTTTACTTCCACTTTTCTGGATTCTCATGAACAGGAGAGATTTCAGTGTAAGAATGTCTATCAATTTAGTACAAAAATATTTAGTTCAATCAACATTTGTTCAATATCTGCTAAGGCTATATTGTATAAAGATGAATAAAAACCCTATTTTCTAGGGATCAAGTAATTTCACTATAATGTCATAAGCACATGGATACCTAACCCATTCTGGAAAAATTGGGAAAGGTATTCCAGGCAAGGTCATACTTACGAAGCCTTGAAGGACAAGTAGAATTTAGCAAGATGAAGAAGATGGGACAAGGCCGAGGTTAAGGATGCTGCCACAAGAAAGATCCAGGCAGAACGAAATCATGAGCAAAGGCAAGAAAGCATGGATAAATATGGAGAGTTCTAGGAGTTGTCTATAGTTCTGTATTATAAAATTCAGAAAGAGAGAGAGAGAGAGAGAGAGAGAGAGAGAGAGAGAGAGAGAGAGAGATATGAAGTTGGAGAAGTGAAAGGGCCTAGGTTACTAAGACCTTATACATTGTGAAGATTAATTTGGGTTTATATAGTTTTTTCTATGTTTCATTTTTTTAAAATAAAAGCTTGCTTAGCATACTTTGGTTGAAATGCAGGAGAGATAGGCTGGATTCTCAGCTGCTTGGTTTCTACTCTAGTGTATCTTCAGGAATTTTATTAGGGAATTCCCAGGATTCCTTAGAGTACTGTTAAAAGAACATGACTATTGATGATTGTCATTGAAGGGTTTTTAGCAAGGTGATGATAATAAGGCATTATCCTTATTAGAATAGGTTTAGTGGTTTTGTGGAGGTTGAATTTGAGAGAATTAAGTCTGGAGTTCAGAAGTTATTGAAGTCATTAGGTGAGTTGAGAGGTCACTTAAACAGCAATTGAGAAGTAAGAATGAATTAAAGAAATGTTTTGAGTTTAAAATAGCAAATTCTACTGATGGATTAAAGTGGATGGTGAATGCAAGGAAAATTGATTGGGTAAAGCAGCACTAATAGAAAGAACACAGAGTCTTTTAGTCTTTCAACTTGCTTCCCTTCTCTTAAGTCTAATACTTTCTTCATTGTCTGCCTCCATGTTTGATTTTTAATGATGGTTATTTTCCCAGTTATTCAATCAGCTAGCTTGCCAACCAATATTTATTGAGGCCTACTATGCACTAAATAACTCATATATTCTATTTCATTGAGAAAATAGTCTACCAGTTCCTTATTACCAAAGCCTTTATTGGTCTGAATCTCATTTGGCTTGTAGTTAGTATTTGTTGCAGACTTCTTTCTTGGTGTTGAAATTTTTCCTTAACTTTTTTGGGGCTTCTAATCATTTTTCTCTTTCATCATCTTCTTAGACTTCTCTTTCCTTCCTGTCTCTTCCTGTTCTCACCTTTCTCTTTCATCATCTTCATAGACTTCTCTTCCCTTCCTGTCTCTTGAACACAGGCTCCTCATAGTGCTTCTCTTTATGATTACTCTTTACACTGATTACTCTCAAATATTTCTGCAGTCCATTAGTTTTCTCCTGAGCCCCTAGGATTATACTATATAATATGCTTATGTAATAGGATTATATTATATTATATAATATGCTCATATATCTGTAAATGGTTAATAGACATTTCTTTTTGGACATATTCTGGGCAGCTATGATTCCAGAACTGAACATTTTAATCTCCACAGTCACTTATTTCTCTTATTATGTTCTTTATCAACTTGTTCAAGGCATATCTATTCAGTCTTTATGTTGGTTTCTCCTTATCATTTTTATTTAAATAAAACAATTTTTTATTAATTTCAAAGGGGAAGGGAGAGGGAGAAAGAGAGAGAAACATAAATGAGGAGAGAGAATCATTAATCAGCTGCTTTCTATACACCCCACACTATGGATTGAGCCTGCAACCTAGGTATGTGCCCTGACTGGGAATTGAACCTGCGACTTCCTGGTTCATAGTTCAGCGCTCAACCACTGAGCCATGTTGTCTGGGCTCTCCTTATCATTTTACAAACCTAGTTTTCCTTCTTATTCTATTATTACTTAGGGTCCTCATAATTTCTTACCTGGGTTATTGAAATATTTTTCTAATTAGTCTTCCTATCTAGTTTTGAATCATCTAAGTTCATTCAAATTTCCTTCCTTAATTCTTGCCTTAGTATGGTATGATAGACCTTTCATGTTCTGCTCTCTGCTTGCTTGTTTAGCTTTATCTAGAATTGTTTCCCATCCCCACACTTCATGACTTGGCCATAACAAGCAAACATTTCATCTTTATTCATGTCTTTACAGCTTTGTTTTTCTGTCTAAATGGCCATTCTCCTCGCTAATGGGGGTAAATACCTACTGTTTGAAGTCTTAGCTATCTTACATATAATAGTTTTTTAGGATTGCTATAACAAATTACCCTAAACAGGGTGGCTTATAGCAACAAGAATTCATTCCCTCACAATTTAGGAGGCTAGCAGCCTATAATGAAGGTGTCATCAGGGCCATGTTCTCTCTGAAATCTTAGGGAAGTATCCTTTTTTGCCTCTTCTAGCTTCTGGTGGTTGCCAGCAACTTTTGGCACCACTCTGATCTCTTCCTCTGTCTTCCCATGACCTTCCCTCCTGCATGTATGTGTCTAGATTTCCAGTTGACCTTAACTTGTTTACATCTGCAATGACCCTGTGTTGAAATAAGATCACATTTGCAGGTACCAGGGATAAGGCTTCAATATAAGGGAACCCACTGCACTGTTGGTGGGAATGCAGATTGGTGCAACCACTATAAAAACAGGGAGAAATTTTCTCAAAAAGCTAAAAATGGAACTACTTTATGACCCAGTAATTCTACTTCTGGGAATATATTTGAAGAAACCTGAAACACTAATTTGAAAGAATATATGCACCCCTGTGTTCATTAATTACAATAGTCAAGATATGGAAGCAACCCAATTGCCCAGCAATAGATGAGTGGATAAAAAAGCTGTTATACATATACACAATGGAATACTATTTGGCCATAAAAAGGAATGAAAACTTTTTTTTTGCGACAGCATAGATGGACCTAGAGGGTGTTATACTCAGTGAAATGAGTCAGACAGACAAAGACAAATACCATATGGTTTCGCTTATATGTGGAATCTAAAGAACAAAGAAAACCAAGAAATCATGATTTCAGTAGTAGGAATTGTTAGAGAGAGTTTTCAGCATTTTTCCTGGGGGAAAATTATGATGTTGAACCTCAAAGTGATTGAAATTTGATGCAGGGGAGCCCTTAAATATGGATGCTTCTCTTCTTAACCTTCCTAGGCCTCTCTGAACTCGCTGATTTATATAGTGGGGTGAACCTGGGTTGCTTTTTTGGAATTCCCGTTGAACCACTGGACTCATTGTTCTAATTACTCTTCACACCATTTCTAATCTACTCCTGAGGTGCTTTCACATAGTATATTTCTGTGACTTTTTGATCTACTAAAAGCCTGCAGCACTCTAAAAGGCCATTTAAAAAGCAAGGAAGGAAGATACACAAATGCTCAGGAGAGAGGCCACATGCCTTTCAGAAGTCCCAGAAGTATAAAATTTCAGCTAGTCTTTTGAAATGCTTGTCCTGGCAGGACCTGGTGACTAGATGAGATATTTGGAGAAGATGGTTTGATTTCAACTGTGAGACACTATTGAAAAAAAATACAAGTATTTAAAACTGGAAAAAAAAAGACTTCAATGTATATTTTTGTTGGTACACATTAAACCTGGGACACAATAAACCCACAACACTCTATGAAATCTTTTCTGACTTGACTTGTCTTCCATTGTCACAAAGAGAATTTACCATTCTATCCATTCCCTTACCACTGTAGCCTGTGTATACTTCTCTAATACCTGTCATACTTAGTTACTTATATGTCACTGCTTTATTATGAAGCTTATCTTTTTCTGCTTATGGACCTCCAAATCAAGTAGTTCACTTTTCCAGTCCTTAAACCTCAGACCCTAACCCTAACTTTTTATATTTATTCCTATTAGTCCTCCTAGATCAAGCTTGAGTTCTATTCTCTATTGGGGGTTCTGAGTTAGAGTAGCAACCTCAGTACTAAAGGAGGAAACCTTTGAAAACTTATAGGGAGAGGTGCCAACAGTGATCAATTTAATTTAAGGGGAATGGTGGGGTGGGGAGAAGGATCAAATAAAGATGACTTTGAGGTTTCAGCTTGAGTTGACTGAAATATAGGTATACACTTATTAGAAATAATGAATATAGGAGGATCAGCTTTGAGAAACCAGATGCTAAACTTAATTTTAGATGTACTGAGTTTGAATCTTTTCTTTAACTTTTTATTTTTTATTATTTCTTTATTATTCAGATTATTACATTTGTTTATCTTTTTTCCCCTCCATAGCTCCCCTCTACCCGACTCCTACCCTTTCCTCTACCCTTATCTCCCTCCCATTGACCTCATTCATAGGTGTATGATTTTTGTCCAGTCTCTCCCTGTACATTCCTCACTCCTTCCCCCCTGAGAATTATCAGTCCACTCCCTTTCTATGCTCCTGATTCTATCATATTCATCAGTTTATTCTGTTGATCAAATTTTTAATTCACTTAATTTTTAGATTCACTTGTTGATAGATACGTATTTGTTGTTCATAATTTTTTGGCTTTTGCCTTTTTCTTCTTCCTCTTCTAAAAGAGTACCTTTCAGTATTTCATATAATACTGGTTTGGAGTTGATGAACTCCTTTAGCTTTTTCTTCTCTGTGAAGCTCTTTATCTGCCCTTCAATTCTGAATGATAGCTTTGCTGGATAGAGTATTCTTGGATGTAGGTTCTTGCTATTTATCACGTTGACTATTTCTTGCCACTCCCGTCTGGCCTGCATGTTTTCTGTTGAGAAATCAGCTGACAATCGAATGGGTGCTCCCTTGTAGGTAATGAACTGTTTTTCTCTTGCTGCTTTTAATATTCTCTGTTTGTCTTTTGCTCTTGGTATGTTAATGATGATGTGTCTTGGTGTGGTCCTCTTTGGATTCCTTTTATATGGGGTTCTGTGTGCTTCCTGGACTTGTAAGTCTATTTCTTTTACCAGATGTGGGAAGTTTTCAGTCATTATTTCTTTAAATAGGTTTTCAGTATCTTGCTCTCTCTCTTCTTCTGGCATCCCCACAATTCTGATGTTGGTATGCTTGAAGCTATCCCAGAGGCTACTTACATTATCTTCACATTTTTGGATTCTTTTCTCTTCTTGCTTTTCCAGTTGAGTGTTTTCTGGTTCTTTGTAATTCAAATTTTTTACTTGATTTTTGCCTTCCTCTAGTCTGCTGTTAGGTCTCTGAATAATATTTTTTATTTCAGTCAGTGTATGTTTAATTTCTAGTTGGTCCTTTTCCATCTCTAGTTGGACCTTTTCCATGTCTAGTTGGTTCTTTTTCATCTCTTCTTGCGACTTGCTAACTTTATCCAACTTTTCTAGGATATTCTTGAAAAACCTTACAAGCGTGGTTTTGAACTCTATATCCAGTCCTTTGTTTTCCTCCATTTCTTTTGTTTGTGATCCCTTCCTTTGTCTCAGCATTTTCACTATGCCGGGAGAACTTCTGTGTTGGATTCAGCCTTATGATACCAGACTTGCAAAACCGCAGAAGCCTCTCTGTTGAGCTTGGGATGGGTGGAGTCTCAGGGCTTAAAGGACCGCCTTGCCTTCCAGTGTCTCACGTGACTGGGTAATCGCTGGAGCAGTCCCTGTGGGCAGGCACTCTCTCACAGTGCCTCTAGCCTGCTGCCCTTCCAGCTTCCCTGTGCTCCGGGATCATGTGAGTCTGGGTTTCGGGTTTCGCCCGAAACTGGGGTTTAGTGGAGTTAGAAATGGCACAGTTGGGAGGGTCTGTCTCCCGCCTACTCATGAAAGCCAACGGCACAATCAGCATTCAGTCCTCTGCACGCAGTGCTGTGCATGCCACCAGACTTCTGATCTTTTGTTATTCCCCTAAATTTCCGTGCACTTCTCCCTTTTCACAGTCCAAACTCCCCCCCGAATTAGTTTTGGCTGGATCTGGGGTTTAGTGTCATAGGATAAGGGGTTCAATGCTGTTGGAGTCTCTGTTTCCCTCCCGTCAGAGAAAACTAGCCAGGTTCTCAGACACTCGCTCTCTTCACAAGTGCGTCTCTGTACCTCAGCTTTTTGCAGCTCCTCTGGGTCTCTCTGAGCCCCTCTCTTTCCTTCCAGTTGTAGAATTTCCACTTAGCCAGCTTTCCTGTGCTTCTGGATGATGTCCATTCTGTCTTTTAATTGTAATTTTGAAATTGTTGTGCGAGGCAGCAGTGTATGTGTTTACCTGTGCCGCTATCTTGGATTCCTCTGAATATGAATCTTTTTCCATGAGAATTTTGTGGGGTTTTTGGGGGAAGCTTATTTAATGTATGAAATAAAAATATCCAATAATTAAAAAAAATATTATCAATATATAAAAAAGCCTAACTGATCATCCAATCAGTATCTATGATGTGCAATGACCACCAGTGGGCAGACGCTCAATGCAAGAGTTGCAAACTGCAGTGACTTGTCAGCCTGGAGTCAGAGAGGAAGGAGCTCGATTCTAGGGTGTGTCATCCAAGAACCACCTTCTTGTAATCCAGGACCCCTTGAGGGATGTTGGAGAGCTAGTTTAGTCCTGATCCCAGCAGGCCAGGCCATGGGACATGAACCGGGCCTCTAGTTTTACATAAAAGTATACCTTTGTCTCAGGTCTCGTTATTCCCCCCCCCCCACCCCCCCACCCCCCCACCATTCTATATAGTGTGTCTCAATGGTTGAGTATTAACCTAGGAACGAGGAAGTCAAAGTTCCGATTCCCAGTTAGGGCACATGTCTGGGTTGCGGGCTCGATCTCCAATGGGGGTCTTGCAGGAGGCAGTGATCAATGATTCTCTCTCAAAGATTGATGGTTCTATCATTCTCTCCCTCTCCCTTCCTCTTGAAATCAATAAAAATATATTTAAAAACACACAACAAAACAAAACAAAAAACACTACAACATTTTAAAGAGCAAGAGTCAAGGTTTTAAAATAAATCCATTCAGATTTGTATTGTTTTTATTTTTAAAATTTTTTTATTCACAAGACTTGAAGAGCAAAGACTCGGTGTAATGCTGCATTTAAGTATGACTTAGGGTTGGAATAGATTTCAGAGCCTGTAAGTAATTAATACTTCTGAAGAACATTATAAAAAGTGAATGAGTAGACCTGGAGTTAATTCTGTGTACATATTAGCTTTGAAATTAGAATTTTTCAGTCTAAAAAGGACTCTTTTTTTTAAAATTTAATAAATCTTTATTGTTCAGATTATTACATTTGTTTCTCTTTTTTCCCCCTATATCTCCCCTCCACACGCTCCCACTCCTCCCTCTACCTTACCTCCCCCCACATTGTCCTCATCTATAGATGTATGATTATTGTCCAGTCTCTCCCTGTACCTCCCTCACCCCTTTCCCGATTCTATTAAATTCACCAGTTTATTCTGTTCATCAGATTTTCAATTCACTTTTTAGATTCACTTGTTGATAGCTATGTATTTGTTTTTCATGATTTTTATCTTTACCTTTAACATCTTCCTCTTCCTAAAGAGTACCTTTCAGCATTTCATATAATACTGGTTTGAAGTTGATGAACTCCTTTAGCTTTTTCTTATCTGTGAAGCTCTTTATCTGCCCTTCATTTCTGAATGATAGCTTTGCTGGGTAGAGTATTCTTGGTTGTAGGTTCTTGCCACTCCCTTCTGGCCTGCATCGTTTCTGTTGAGAAATAAGCTGACAATCGTATGGATGCTCCCTTGTAGGTAATTAACTGTTTTTCTCTTGTTGCTTTTAATATTCTCTCTTTGTCTTTTGCTCTTGGTAATTTAATGATGATGTGTCTTGGTGTGGTCCTCTTTGGATTCCTTTTGTTTGGGGTTCTTTGTGCTTCCTGGACTTGTAAGTCTATTTCTTTCATCAAGTAGGGGAAGTTTTCAGTCATTATTTCTTCAAATAGGGTTTCAGTATCTTGCTCTCTCTTCTTCTGGCACCTTCACAATTCTGATGTTGGTATGCTTGAAGGTGTCCCAGAGGCCCCTTACACTATCTTCACATTTTTGGATTCTTTTTTCTTTTTTCTTCTCCAGTTGAGTGTTTTCTGGTTCGTTGTAATTCAAAATTTTGACTTGATTCTTGAATTCCTCTAGTCTGCTGTTAGGTCTCTGTAAAATATTTTTTATTTCAGTCAGTGTATGTTTAATTTCTAATTAGTCCTTTTTGATCTCTAGTTGGTCCTTTTTCATATCCTCCAGGGTCTTGCAAATTTACCCATCTTTTCTAGGAAATTTTTGAAAAACCTTATAACTGTGGTTTTGAACTCTATATCCAGTCGTTTATTTTCCTCCATTTCTTTTGTTTGTGGTCTATTCCATTGTTTCTGCATTTCACTATGCCGGGCGAACTTCTGTGCTTGAATCAGCCTTATGATGCAAGACTTGCAAAACTGTAAAAGCTTCTCTGTTCATATTGGGTGGGGTAGAGTCTCAGGGCTGAGCCGACAGCCTTGGCTTCCAGTCAGCCCCACCCTACTCGGTTCCTGGGTCTCAAGTGTCTCTTGGTAATTGCTGTGGTCCTTTCTGTGCTCACGTGCGGTTGCCTCCAGACCTCTGTTTTTTCGGTTCCCTTGCGCTCCAGGACCTGTATGAATCTAGGTCCTCAGGGTCTCGCCTGAAACTGGGGTTTGATGCATTTAGAAGTGGCACAGTTGGGAGGCTCTGTCTCCCGCTCACCAGAGAGAGCCAGCGGCACAATCAGTAGTCCATCCTCTCTGCGTGCATTGGTTTGCGCGCCCCAGACTTTTGCCCTTTTGCGGATTCCCTCAATTTCTAAACACTCTTCCCTTTTCACAGTCCAGACTCCCTCCATATGAATCTTGCCCACAGCTGGGATTCAATGCCATAGGATAAGGGGTTTCATGCAATTGGGAGTTTCCGTCTCCCTCCCCCCAGAGGAAGCCAGCCAGGCACACCACCACCCGCTCTTTCCACATGCGCATCTCTGCACCTCAGTTTTTTTTAGCTTCTCTGAGTCTCCATGAGCCCCTCTCTTTCCTTCTAGTTGTAGAATTTTCACTCAGCCAACTTTCCTTGGTTCTGGATGATGTCCATTCTGTCTTTTAGTTGTAGTTTTGAAATTGTTGTGTGAGGCAGCAGTTTAGGTGATTACCTATGCCGCCATCTTGGTTTCTCCATAAAAAGGACTCCTGACATTTACATGCCTGTATTAGAAAATAAATCTATTAAAAAAAAACTTACCTTAATGAATGTTTTTTTGGAATTGTAGCATTAAAAAGTCTTATTTTAGCTTGGGGAAAAACAAGCTAAGTGCTGTGATGAATTTTCATTATCTTTTATGTTTGTGGAATTGTTACTATTAAATAAACTAATATTTTAAATAGAGTGTGTCAGTCCATAGTTCTTCATAGAGATTGTCTGTTGTTTTATTTCTTATTTTGTTTTATTTTTCTTGTTAAATCCTATAAAATGAATGCTTGAAACTCTCTCTAATCATTATAAATAAATTAACCCATTATTAAGCATAGTTCCTGCATTTCTGCAATTTGCCTCAATGTACTTTGTTTAGGTGGTTGTTTAGTGCTACATGTCATTTTCTTTAATAGTAATACATCCATAAGAAATAAAATGAATTTTAGTTCCTTCAAAGTGAAATTGCTACACTATTATATATATATAAAGAGCCAGGGTTGTAACATCAAAATGACTGAAGGCTTGATGGAATGCCACGCTGCGTGCAAAGGTGAGCGGGCTAAACTGATGTCCTCTTGGAGAGAGAGGGAGGGCTGATCAGCAGTGGCAGTGGCTGCTGGCAAAGCCCGGAGAGAGATGCAGGGTGATCAGACCCTGCTTCTCTCTCTGGGCCTTGCCAACAGCCAAGCCTCTCTCTCTTTCTTCCAGTAATCAACAGTTCATCTCAATTGCCAGCAGCCTGGGGTGGCTGCTGATCAGCACTGCCTATACGATCAGGCCTGGAGATAGGCCTGGAGATGCTGACTGGCATAGAACCCGACCAGTCAGAACCAAATTTGTGTGAATTGTGAGGAGCCAATGGCTGCATAGGAGGCAGAGCTTCTGACGATAACTAGCATAGAAACCGACCAATCAGAAACTACTCTGGGTGAACTGTGAAGGCAGAACCTAAGATAGGGGGTGAGGAGCTGTTTTAAGGGTAACAGCTGTTTGGTGTAAGGGGTGAAGAAGTGGTTCAATTTTTTAATTACTGGCTTGGCAGTATAGTGCATATGACTGGCTATCAATCCAGATATAGGGATTATGTGTTTTTGTCTGCCAAGAGCATCTCCTCCTGATGAAAAAGGCCCCTCTCCCCCATTTAAGCAAACCTATCTTATATAATCTATCTATACTAATAAAAGGGTGATATGCTAATTATTGCAGGTCAACTGGCCATCTTCCAGATGTGTGATTTTCTTCCGTATAGAGCCATGGTGGTGGAGGCCAAGGCAGAGGCAGTTAGGGGTAACCAGGCTGGAAGAGGAGGGCAGTTGGAGTCAAGATCAGGCCTGCAGGGGAGGGCAATTGGGGATAAGATCAGGTTAGCAGGTGAGGGCAGTTAGGGGTGATCAGGCAGGCAGGGAGGTGAGTGTTTAGGAGACTGTTGTCCCATATTGTGAGAGGGATGTCCAAATGCCAGTTTAGGTCCTATCCCCCGAGGGGTCCCAGATTGGAGAGGGTGCAGGCCAGGCTGAGGAATTGCCCCTCTGTGCATGAATTTTGTGTACCAGGCCTCTAGTTAAACAATAAGAAGCTATTGTGTTTTATGCTTCAAAAAATAAAATAAAATCAGAATGTACTATAGGATTGATGTTTGTTACTAAATTTATTCTATACCATATATAAATGTTTCTGTTTTAGACTCGGGAACAGGAGGAATTGGAAGAAGCTTTAGAGGTAGAACGACAGGAAAATGAACAAAAAAGACTGTTTATACAAAAAGAAGAACAACTACAGCAAATTCTGAAAAGGAAGAATAAGCAGGCACTTTTAGATGAACTGGTATGTATCAGTGCTAATTACAATAAAAAATTGTTAGTCTTTGGGGTTTGTGTTCCTTATTTATTATGCTGGATAATGACATTTTAATGGTATTTCTGCAGTTTGTGCTGGTGTATTAAACTTTGATTCCTTTATTAAAAATTTTTTTTTTACAATACCCATTTTAATTCAATAGGGAGAGTAATATAACTAACATAATCCAATGTCCTGTTAATAGATCGCTTACATGTTTCTAAGCTTATTCTCTAAAACACATTGTTTTCCGAGCATTTTTTTCCAGATTAATACTGGTTTTCTAATAACTGGCTCATTTGAAATTGTTTTGGCTCCGGACTGAAGTTTGCAGTAACTCTGGTTACTCTGTGAGAACTATTTCATATTGTTGAGTGAAAAAGAATGAGAAGAAATGGTGATGTTTTGCAAGTTATTGATGTTTTCCTGCAATTAGCCCCTCTAGTTGTTGACATTGGTAGATAAAAGCCATAATAATAACTAAATTTTATGAACTGTTTCATAGATTTCATATATTATTTAATGCTTTTAACTCAATGATATTGATAAACTCACAACTATAAAATCATGCTCTCAAGGGATGTCTTTTGTATTCATCCCTTTCTCTTTCTTTCCACATAATTTTCATGAGGTCCTTAGTGTAGCTTATATACTGCTTGTTACTCTATGATTGGGTAATGTGTATGTGTATATTTTCTACTGTGCCTTTTGCCCAAAAGCACTTAAGCCAGTTAACCAGGAATAAAAAGAAAAAGCAAGATTTTTAAAATCAAAAATAGGTGGGAAAGTAAGGGAAAAGAAAGGATAAGGGCATTTTAATGAGGCTTAGAAAAATGCTTATCATAAATCCTATGTACTTTGTCTGAGTGCAGTGTAAATTGGTTTTAAAAGTAAGGACAGCGGGATATTAATAGAATATGCACCCTAGCCAATTTGGCCCAGAGGAGAGAGCATCAGCCTGTGGACTGAAGAGTCCTGGGTTTGATTCCATTCAAAGGCACATGCCCAGGTTTGGGGTTCGATGCCTGGTAGGGAGCATCTCATCATTGATATTTCTATCTCTCCCTCTCCCTTCCTTTCTGAAATTAATTAAAAAATATTGAAGAAAAAGAATATGGCGTTTTCCTTAGCAACTTCCATTAATTTTTCTTAAAATTATCATGTGGCAGATAAGGCTTTAACATGTGAAATGACGCGTGTTGTGTTTTACAGTTTTGGGGACCATATATTTTGTGACAAATTAAAACCTTTAGTAAATCAATTAGTAAATGTTGATGTTGTAATTATTTATTGAAAGATTCTTTCCCTCATCATTTTATACAGAGGGACGTACTTGTCTTTGGTAATGCTGCTTCTCTATACAATCAATTGAATTAATAAATGTAAAACTTAGACATACTGTAGGATGAAAATACACTTTAACTCCTTTTTTATAATTTAAATTCTTTATTGTTTAAAGTATTACATAAGTCTCCTTTTCCCCCATTGACCTCTTCCCGCCCGTCCCTAGCCCCTCAGAACATGCTCTCACCCACTACTGTCTGTGTCCATTGGTCATGCTCATATGCATGCATACGAGTCCTTTGGTTGATCTTTTACCTCTTCACCCCCCACCTTCCCTCATGGGTTGGACAGTCTGTTTGATGCTTCTGTGACTCTGATTCTGTTTTTGTTCATCAATTTATGTTGTTCATTATATTCCACAAATGGGTGAGATCATGTGATATTTATCTTTCTCTGACTGGCTCATTTCGCTTAGCATAATGCTCTCCAGGTCTATTTTCTAATCCACTCATATGCTGATGGTCACTTAGGCTGTCCCCAGATCTTAGCTATTGTAAATTCTGCTGCTATGAACATAGGGGTGCATATATCCTTTCTGATTAGTGTTTCTGTTTTCTTGGGATATATTTCTAGAAGTGGAATTACTGGGTCAAATGGCAGTTCCATTTTTAACTTTTTGAGGAAAGGCCATACTGTTTTCCACAGTAGCTGTACCAGTCTGCATTCCCACCAGCAGTGCAAGAGGAGGGTTCCTTTTGTTCTGCATCAGCTCCAGCACTTGTTTGTTGATCTGTTGATGATAGCCATTCTGACAGGGGTGAGATGGTACCTCATTGTTGTTTTGATTTGCATCTCTCAGATGATTAGTGACTTTGAGCATGTTTTCATATGTCTCTTGGCTTTTTGAATGTCCTCTTTTGAAAAGTGTCTATTTAGATCTTTTCCCATTTTTTGATTGGATTGTTTATCTTCCTTTTGTTAAGTTGTATGAGTTCCCTGTAGATGTTGGAGATTAAACCCTTATTGGATATAACATTGGCAAATATGTTCTCCCATGCAGTGGGTTTTCTTGTTGTTTTGTTGATAGTTTCTTTTGTTGTGCAGAAGCTTTGTATTTTGATGTAGTCCCATTGGTTTATTTTCTCCTTAGTTTTCATTGCTCCAAGAGCTGTATTGGTAAATATACTGCTATGACAAATGTCTGCTATTTTGCTTCATGGCTTCTTTTAGGATTTTTATGGTTTCCCATCTTACTTTTAACTCCTTTATCCATTTTGATTTTATTTTTGTGTATGGTGTAAGTTGTTGGTCTTTTTTTTTTTGCATGTAATATAAAGAGTTTTTAGATTTTATTTTGAGGTTATCTAACTTTGCATAGCGAATTTAACTTACATATTCTTTTAGTCTCAAAGTACTAAGTTTGCCTGCCTCATTGAGCTGCTATTGGCATGAAGCTTCCATTTAATTCACTGAAGCAGGAAGCAAGATGTGAAACTGCAAGTGTTGTACATTGTGAATAATCTGGAGTTAATATTGGTTTTTGTGAGGACCCGCCCCCACCTCACTTCCTGTTTTCTTCACCTGCAAGTCATTACTGCACATACTTTCTTCACTGTTTAGATCATATAACATGGTGGTTAAATAATCCTTAGCAATTTACTATATTCATTAGAACAATTAATTACATTACATTGGTTTAAAATACCAATGAAGTTTGAGTTTCTGGGTTCCATTTTAAAATTTATTTTTAAAGTTGTGTTGATATTTTAATTTTTGAATATTTATTAATTTTTTGATTAAAGTGTTGACATACATTTAGTCCTTATTGACAAAAGAATTCATTAAATTTCTTTTTATCCTCCTAAATCCTTATTAAGTAAAACATTACATTATAATTCTTTTTCTTTGTATATTAATGAATTATATTTTATGAAAAAAGATAGCATTGGCACTTGTAAATATGTCTAGAAGCTTAAATTTTAGGGTTATTTTCTGGATCTAATTTAGGCAGTAAGTAATATTTATAAGAATTTCTCCTCTTTTTTTTGGGTTTGGTTCTTGTGCTAAAAGTCACTTTTTAACCTTTTGTAAAGCATTGGCTTTATATTATACTGTAGATGACAGGATTTTAATGTTATGGTATTAATGTTTATGGCTTAGTATTTACCATAATTTTGCCTAAAAAGTCCATTTATTTAATCCTAACTATAAATTCAGGGTTGTTTTTTTATTTAACACTTTGGAAAAAGATTTTAAAACAGGTCCTGATTTAGTTAATATTTTTATATTCCTGTTTGAAAATTCACTTTATGTCTGAAATTTTGTATGGGCTAATATTGCTGTCAAATGCAGTAGCTGATTTTTATTAGAAATATTGTTTGCCAGATGGCTTGCTTAAAAGTCAGTTAAAATAATCTTTTAAAAATGGTCATTATAAAGCTTTTAATGAGTATTACAGGCAGTCTTATTAAAATTTCTCTAAGTATTAAACAAGGTACCTTCAGGCAATTAATGTAGGTTAGGGAACCTTTCAAGGTAAAATGGAAAGTTAAGAAGAATGAAATAATTTGAAAGGCTGAATCTGCATTTTATATATTCCCAAGAGGATGTGAATTCCTCATAGTTTATTTTACTCAATAGATTTTGTTGTTGTTAGAGCTCCTGCTTAATTCTAGCTTAACATTCACAAAGATTTTCGATCTCCAAAGTTTTGAGTGCTAAAGTGGAATAAAGCAGATTTGAGGTAAATTGTAAGCCAGAATAGCAAAATTAGTTTTAGATTCCTAGAATGTTTATTTTTATTAAATTTCAGCTGTTTTACGAATATATTTTAATAGTTAGGTCCTTTTATGTGATATTGAAACCAGGCCAAAGTATTGATTAGCAGGTTTTTGAAGTGAATACATTGTCTTGATTTTACAAAAGAACTTTTAGTTTTTAAGAGTAAGTACCAGGTATGCAAGAGCATTTGAGTTCACTTAGAGTATAAATTGGGAAGTAATGTTTTAACTTTTTAGTCAAGGAAATTAAATTTTCTTCTGTTAGTGTTTTTGCATATGAAAAGATAGTAATAGCTTTTAAGAGAGATTTTGGGCTACAGCCTATTTAAAATGTCCTATAATTTTATTATAATATTCTTAGTGGAAATCTAGAATAGCTACAGGAATTCATAGTAGTGCTGTTACTAATGCATTACTGGTGCCTTATAGTAGAATATGAAAGGTATTCAAGTATATTCTCATAGTATATTTTACTCATTCTCCATTATTGATAAAGCTAGGACTCAAGGAGTTTGCTCCTTAATGTGGTTCTATTTTATAAATAAAATGTATTCTTCCACTTACTTTTAAAAGACTTAATCTTTGTAATGTTGCTCTTGCAGAGAACTTCTATCACAAATTCTTGAGGAACAGATTTATTCTAGGACAATTCTGTTGAAGTATATTGGCTTGTTTTTTGAATTAGTTTTGTACTAAAACTTTAAGTCCTTTAACTATATTAATTAGCCACATTTGTGTGTAAAGTATTATAAAGTTATTAGATTTGGAAATAAAATTAGGTTCTGCTATATGTTTACTTCATACTGTGAAATGTTAAAATGATATAGTTTTTTTAATATTAAATTATGGGTAGTTACTATTTTAAAAACTTATAGGCCATTTGTAGAATATGTTTATTTTTGTAAATAACCTTGATGTAGGAACTAGAAATGCACTGTTGTCCTTTATTTTTGTTCACAATTATGGGAAGTACTCTGTGTGTGCATGTGTGTTTGTGTGTACGTGTGTGTGATCTTTCCTCCTGGCTTTCCTCTGCAGGAAGGAAAAGTCTGGAGATCATTTAGTTTAGAATTTAGCTCCATAGCACTTTAAACATGTAAGAGGACTTCATGTTAAACAGGATAAATAACAGCTACATATAAGAATTAGTAATTTGCTTGTTATTATTATGTGTGTGTATAGATTTGTGTAAATAGTGATCCTGCTTTAGTATCAACATAGATATTAAAAACATTTACTATTATTTTGTTAATTAAAATTTAGACTTCTTTTCTAAAAATAAGTCAGTAAAAGAGAAAATAAATGTACTTTTGGTTGTACTTAACAATCGTTCCATTGTGCAAAACAGAACAAGGATCATTTCCAAACGGCCTCAGGTGAAATCTAATGGGAAACAATTTCAAACTAGTCTGAATTCACTGGTAAAAAGAATGTGTCTTAGATAAACATCTGATCCAAGTTATAGTACTTTGTACTACTCTTTTTGTGATTAGTTTCTAATTTTTTTTATTTTAATAAATATGGTTGGCATTGCTAGATGAAATAAGACCCTATTATATTTTCTTTAATGTGGATTTTATAAAAATAATTTTTTGCAGGTTTTGATTTATGAGTATAAAACAGCCTTTTCTTATTATGGAATGTTAAATTTTTTTGGTAAAGTGTTCTCCATAAAGTGAATATTTAGGTTGACATCAAATACTTATGAGAAGGCATAATTTAAAATAATAGACCCGTTGCTCTTAAGTTTTTCTTTTTAACTATTATATTGCACATTAACTTTTCTTACAGGAAAGTTCTGATCTCCCTGTTGCTCTACTTTTGGCTCAGCATAAAGATAGATCTACCCAATTGGAAATGCAGCTTGAGAAACCCAAACCTATAAAACCAGTGACATTTTCTACAGGCATCAAAATGGTAAGCCATATTTTAATTGCTTGTTGGAAAGATATATTTCAAGGATTATACCTTATAATTTTATATTGACTTCTACAGTGAATGGAAAGGTTTATATGTTTAAGAATAGTGTATAATCTTGGCTAGTTATCTGAAAATATGAATATGATCAGTGTATGAGGAAAGGGAAAAAAGTATTTTGTATATAATAATGGTTTGTAGGTGTTTTCTTATTCTACATAAAATTTTAAGCTTATAATGTAGGAAAACATTCTTAAAAGAAAATGCAGACTTCTGGTTTCTGGTATGGCATGTGAGAAGCTTGGAAGCTGTCACTACCTCTCACAAATAAAGCTTGGAAATTGCCATTGCGTCCTCAGACTGAAAAACAACTTTTCTTAGAGCCATAAGTGAAGAGAGGTCACAAGGCTAATTACTGACCTTAAAATTGGAGAGACTGGCTGAGAATATAGAGAATCACAACTGACTAGAACAGCCTTATGGGGAACCAGTGGTAGTGTAATGAAACTTGAATTGTAATTGACAAATTGTGGACAACTCTGACAGTTAAAAACTCCAGTGGGCACCAGACATTGGAGGGCCCCTGGCATGTCTAC